>CM076572.1:1183890785-1184167198 GCA_034641835.2 Pinus albicaulis | reverse complement strand
TGTGCTAAATTTGTATAGGCTAACAAATTGTAAACACACATAAAATCCTTCTAAATTGCTGGAAAAAAACCTAAATTGATGCAATAAATGCTCACTAAATATCAATGTTCCACCAAGTCCCCTGGAGGTGGGAGCGAGGGGGCGAGGGAGCGCGGGAGCGGCCTATACAAAAGCTCCCTACCGATTTTTAGGAAACGTGGGGGGACGTCGAGGTCATAAAATTAAAAAATTATAAAAAATAAAAATATATATTAATATTATAATATTAATATATTATATATGATATATCATTGAATAATATAATATTATTTTTCATTTTTGCAAGGAATGTATATACAGGTAACAACCATCAATGATCATACACTTACATCATGAAAGATCTTAGATAAATGATAAAATTTAAAAATTATAAATCGATGAATAATGAATCATGAATCATCTATCTGAAACAAATTTAAAACTTAAAACTTTAAAAGTTAAAAGTTAAAACATAAAACATACATCATAGATTCATCATTCATATGTAACTTTGTCACTGCAGTGTATAATGATATAATCATTAATGAAACATAAAACATATAGTTTAAAGTTATGTCTGAAACAGTGAAACATAAAACATAAATGATAAAAGTTTAAAACATAACATATGAATATCAAATGATATCATCATATGACATAATGATAAATAAGCATAAATGCTCAAGGTAATGCTCCACTATTCTCTGCATCCAGCTGCTGCACGAATATATCAGGATCAACCATGTCACCATCTGAATCAGAATCACTTGGATTCTCAAACATGCTAAGCGACACACCAACCAACCCCGTTTGTGTCTCATCAAGCCTCTCCTCCATATCAATCTGTGCATCATCCTCTGGATCAACATCCCATCGGGTTGCTGGTCCCTTCAAATACTCAGGTGTCTTCCTATGCTCAAGACGTAGGGCACTGTGCACGGCAACTAACTTCTCAGCGCTTTTAGAGGTAAGCCTATTCCTCTTGATAGAGTGTATGAAGCTATATGTGGACCAGTTCCTCTCTGCTGCAAAGGAACTAGCAATCTGAGACAACACACGCATAGCAAGATGTTTGAGCTCTGGAGCACCATCCCCATTCATCCTCCACCAACCAACAGGGTCATCTTGGGCTAGATCATCGCGATCTGCCCGAGCACCATGTGTGTTGAAGGGGCCACTAAGAGATGCAAACTGAACAAACTGTCTTCGCAACTTTGCCCCCTCCTCCTCATTGTACATCTTTGCAATTGCAGCTAGGAAGCCACTCTTTACCTCTGGATCATCAATAGGAGGCACTCTCCCAGGCCTTTCAACATACCATTTTGGGTTTAATGCATATGTTGCCATGTGCAAAGGTGTGTTCATGCGATCCCACCTACGTTGAATGATGGGTCGAATCTGGGATGTATAGAACTCTAATGAGGGTTCCCTTTGCTTAATGGCTGCCTTCACACAACCAAACATGCTATCAAAGGTCTCATAGATTTCTCCAAGGCTAGGAGAATCCGTATCAGTGTAACGAATGACCTCCACAATAGGGCTCAAAAATGACACCAAATAAGCACAATCCGCCCACCAATCATTGTCCAACACCTGGCTTCTGACCTTCTTCCCTGAGTCTGTCTTTGATTCTGACCACCTTCCCCAGTCTGAACTCACAACCAAGGATTGTAGAGGTGATTGTACCTCTACAATCCTCTCCAATAAGAGAAAATAGCTAGCATATCTAGTATCGGTGGGCTTGAGGAATTCCTTCCTCGTGTGAGCCCTGTACATGGCCAAGGAGGTGTGGTGGTTGCAGATAAACATCTGCACATCTCTAGCAGCTGTCACCAAATCTGATATCCACTGAATTTTGCCCATGTCCTTCAGTGCATTATTGAGTGCATGCACACAACAAGGAGTCCAAAAAATATGTTGATACCTGTTTTGAATCAATAACCCAGCTGATCTACAAACTGCTGCTGCATGTGTCACAACCTGCACCACACTATCAACACCAACATCCTCTATAGCTTCTTGAAGAAGCTCAAATTGGAAAGCTGCATCCTTCCGCTTTCCAGAACAGTCAATAGCTTTAAGAAAGAATGGACCTTGTGCACATGTCACTATGATGTTGATTAGTGGGCGTTTTCGGATGTCAGTCCATCCATCCATAACAATAGAGCAACCAAACCTCATCCATGTTTGTCTCATTCTCTCTTTCTGCACATTAATTTTAGACACTTGTCTATCTAAAATTGTTGTTCTTAGCTTATGTTCTCCAGGAGGTACATATGAAGGCCCTATTTTTGCAATTGCTTGGACCATTTCCTTGTAATAAGGTGAACGCACAACATGGAAGGGAATTCCATTGGCAAAAAGAAATTTTCCAATTGCATCATCTGTGTCATCTCGATCTATAATATTGTACATCCCAGACACTGTAGCACCCATAACAGAAGAACGAGATGCAGCTTCGGAACCTGTAGCACCCTTTGCCTTTTTTGATGTAGCACTAGATGGATCAACATTTCTGCTAGAAAACATTCCTTTTGTAGTGTCTGCCCTTTCTAGCCTCCAAAGTTGCTCTCTTAGAGCTGGAGTCACGTGCTTTGAGAGACATATATTGACTCCTTTACTTGTGATTGCTAAAACATGTTGCTTCACCCTCGTATAGCTGCCAACAAAGTGATGGCCACAAATATTGCAAACCCAATCACATGAGCCACCTCCAGCTTTTGGATTTTTTTTAGGAAGTCTGGTTGCATAGATTAGAAGTGGTTTGTGATGATTAAAGGCGCCCTTTGCAAATTTTTCCAGATCTATTGGTGGGCCTTCAAAATTTAGTGACCTCTTGTGACTGCTTTGAACTTCAATTCCTTGGTTTGCGTCTTCTAACGGATTATCACTGTAGGTGCTCTCACTGTCACGACTGTTAGGTGACTGACTTCGGCTCATGGTTTAAAGTTTAAACTTGCTGCAATTGCAAAAAAAAAAAATCAATTTCGAAATCTATTAAAAATTAAAATATTTAATAAAGTTGCATGCAATTTCGCCTCACTCATACCTGAAAATTTTGTGCAAACCAGAAGTAAATATGGTTCATAAATTAATAAATTAATAAATATACTCAGTGCTTATAATTTTATAAATTCTTGGATGGTAATATACAGATTTGAGATAAACAGTAACACTGTACACACACATATGGCTTAGTATGAGCCTGTGTCAAGTAATTGACACAATACAATTTTCAATGCATATGCGTATGGGGGGGTGGCATCACAAAGCTCGTTCTGCAAGCATGTGGGAAAATTTTTAAATTTATTATCTTTAAAAACCCTTACAGACCGACGGGCAAAAATTTAAATAGGTTCATATATATATATATATAACCTTTTAAGTCTAGAAAATTCATATATATAACCTGTAAAATTCATATACTATCTGAAGGTGGTATTGGCGGATCAAACAGCACGCTCCAATGGTGTGGCACTTGGTTTTGGGCAAAGCTTCAAAGCTCACAGTTCCTACTTTTGTTTAAAGGGCGCTGGCAGTGACAAACTTCAAGTTCAAGCTTTCACGTTTCAGGTTTTGATTGACAGCTTCATTGGAACTCCAATGTTCATGTAAATAATAAATAATAAATATTCTATACTGTTATACTGTATACATAATGATATGCATATAACTTCATGCATATGGGCAAACTGTAATTATTGTATGTTCGAGAGAAATTGAAGTTCAGAATCGACTAGCAATTGCATGTTGTTTAGTCGCTCCATAAAATGAATTCCACAGACCTTTTGATATCAACTTTTTCCTAAGGCAGCTCGGCCACATTCTGAAGCAGCTCGAGCACCTTTGAGGTAGAGCTCAGTGGGGTCTTTAAATTTTTTCAGGGTTTTTTGATTTTCAAAAAGTTACGTTGCCCAAGGAAAAGGAGGGTTTCCTTCTTACCTGTAAGGAGGGTTGAGGCAGGCCGAGGCTGTTGCTCGAGGAGGCGGCGACTGTTCAAACTTCACGCTGCAATGGCGGACGGGTTCACTGTTCACGCGCTGCTGGCGGGGTCACTGCAATGGCGGGCGGGCGACTATGGCGTAAATGAAATGATATGCCGCGGGCAAATGTATATGAGTCATGACATGTCACTGTATAAACTATAAAGTTATAAACCTACGGTTTTAAATTTTAATATATATGTTATAATGTTTATATATATATGTTATAATGTTTATATATATGTTATAATGTTATAATGTTATACGGTTAAAATTTAATATATATGTTATAATGTTTATATATCATATGACTGTGACATGTCACATAAATCGTAAACGGTTAAAAACTTAAAACTTAAACCTACGTTTTAACTTTTTATATGTTATAACTTATGACATAAATAATAAATATTAAACCTACGATTTTATAATTAAAATTTAAAAATTAAAATCATAATTAAAATTTAATTTATTCAATAATTTCAATTTAATTTATAATTAAAATTTTATTATTATATTCTAATTCAAGTTAATTTATAATTAAAATTTTATTATTATATTCTAATTCAATTTAATTTATAATTAAAATTTTATTGTTAATTAAATTTAAAATTAAAATAAAAAATTGATTTTATTAATATTTTTTTCATTAAATTTTTTTTTTTTTTACATGTGGGCCCTGTTGACCACTGGAGTGGCACTTAATGACAATGAGAAGACTCCATGCCCAAGGATGAACCAGAAGACATTTGTACCATCAGATATCATCATGTTCAACAGAGTTTTTAAACTCTACTTCTTCTTCTCATCATTTTCTTTTTCAGTCTTCAGATTCCGCAGCCCTGCGGGGATATTGTATAAATGTCACTAGCATGATGAATAAAGCCATGTAACAAGCCTAGGATGTCGGGACTCGATCAGCAAGCGAGTACACCTTGGAGTGTTTTTTTTTACTTGGTTAATTATTCCTTCTTTTTAGCGGCGAATAATTTTCTAGGTTTTTTCACTCATTGCATTACCCCAAAGCCGGGGTGACGGCTTGAAAGTTGAGCCCCTAACACATCTTAGTGTCTAGAGTCAATGTATATTACCATGCTAGGTCATCTCTGAAATTTCGCGGAATTTGACTAGGTCTAAGTAGGATTTTTTAATAATTAAAATTTTCCCGCAAAATGGGATTTTTTAATTATTTTCTATGTAATGATGTAAATAAGTGGTCTTCGGAAATGTCTGGGGCGTGTGACCAGTCGAAATTCATCCTCAGAGACCCAGCATTATCCTAGGACCCACTTTGAGGGTCAAAAGACGACTTATGGTCCCTCAAAAGCCGATTTTCCTAATGTCAGTAGAAAAAATGAGAAAAAATGAGAAAAAATTCATAATTGGAAAAATTTGGAAAATTTTCCAAAGTCAAAATAAGTCAAAATTTTGACATGGCAGATTGAGGGTAAGTCAAAGGTGGTGTGGCAAGTATGTGGGGGCCCACCATAAGGTACAACTCAAGTCAGAGTCAAAGTTCCAAGTGGCAAGTCAAATGGAAGTCAAAGAAAAAGAGTCACGTAATGCCTAAAGTTCAATGATTTAATTTAATTCACATATCAGAAATATGTGGTATGTTTGAAAAGTTTAAAGGGGGACAAAAGGTGTGACATGGCAGCCACTTCATCACCATGAGTTAGTGGGCCAAGTCAAACATAAGTCAACAAGAAAAGCTCTACGTACAGCCAACTCACTTTCCATAGTATATGGATTAAAACAAATTAAAGCTCTACGTACAGCAGATTTTTGGCATGTATTGCTTACCACTTTGGTGTCAAATTAAAAGGGGGACAAGACTGCCACATGGGACAGAATTTGTCTCCCACTTGTCCCCACATGTTAGCACTCAGAAATCAACGCAGCAAAGGGAATTTCCACGCAGACTTGAGAAATCGTATTACAAAATATTTGATTGAGATTAAAGTGGAATATGTCTCCAACAATATTCACTACACTCCAAGTCAGCTTACACTTGTACGTTACAGCAGTTCGCTCCATCAAATACTCTCAACAAATTATTCTCAACGCTGCCAGTCACTTACAGCAAGCACGCATAAGCTAGTTTGATTAGATTTGAGATTGCAGATTTGTTGGGAATGCACTGGAGTTTACAACAGCTAATTAAGGAGTGGTCTCCTCATTCTAGCAGCGTTCAAACACTTGGACAACAGTGAAGATACACACAGGTTTCCAAAAAAAATCAGCGTTGATCTTCAAGGGAGCACACACAGCCAATCTTCACCACCTACAGCAGTTTGTTGGAAATCTACAGAAAGCAAGCAGCCACTTGTGCAAATTCGTTTTTTGCATTGGGATCATCTCTCTCTGGCCACTTGTCATTTAATTTTTCATTGGGATTTGCTCCCGTAGTTCTATTTAAATGAGCCTTGGGCTCTCATTGTAATGGTGGATTTTTGAAGCTTGTGCTTATTGTTATTATGCCGAAATTGTTATTGAGCTGAATAAAGAAAAGTCTTTGGGGTTACTAGCTTCTCTTGTGGTGCATTCTTTGGTTGATGAGGTATACTTGTTTCATTTGATATTGTTTTTTAGCGCAATCTAGTTGTTTTTCTTTGCATTTGCCTGAAGGCACTATTGTCTAGGGAGGGGAGATTTGTAGCTATCTCAGATCTCCCTTGGACTTGGTATGTTTTGCGCTCTTGTTGTAGCTTGTTATTTTCGATGAAATGACAAGCTCAACGTGGCCTCTATATGCCAAGTTTCTTTTGCACTAACAATTGGTATTGCAGAAATTTGTTTGTTCAAAGGACAGGTTGCCAAGTCCATTGGAGTGTGAAGACTTCTTCGATTCGAATAAGTCAGCTCCAAGGATATCAGAGGTCTCACAAGTTGTTCAAGCCAACAATCTCATAAGACATCAAGAGATTTATCTAAAAGGGGGTTTCATGAGCCTTTTGCTTCTATTCCATCTCTAAAAAAAATTCATATATTTCTTCTCTCATTTGTGCGCATATCTATTTTATCTAGCATTTGAGGCTAAGTTATTGGGTTTAAATCCTAATTCTCACTCACTAAATCAACTCTTTCAAGCTGTTTTTAGTGAGGGAATTTGTAACATAAAGTGTATTTTATACTTGCATTTAGTTTCTAACTTTTTCCTTCGCATGCATGTGATTTCCTCTCACATATTTCAGCGATATTTCTTTTGCATGCTAACTCTTTTGCTTGTTTGCCTACAGGTGTGCTTGGAAGCAATCTAAGTTTTGAAGAAAAGGAGCTAAAGCTCAGGCTAAGGAACACTCTTCCGTTTGGAACCTCAAGTCCAAGTTCCGCCTTATCACTTCACCTCTACTTCTAAAGCCTCATTCTTTTGAGGAATTGTAACCGCCATTCACCTCAAGGCTTTAAGCCTTTACTTTGTAAACATCTCACAAGTAGATTTTTTTTTTAAACCTTACACTTGTAACTTTGGGAAGGAGCAATTTTAAAATGCTTATTGTAAGCTCTTCCCAATCCCCTCATTTCTATAAGAGGGCCTCATTTTCATTAATAAAGAGCTAACTGTTCTTGAGGGAGCTTGGGAAGTTTTTCCAATGGTATCTCACCTACTCATTTAGAGGGAGGAAATCTTCTTGAGGGGGTAACTTTCTTTTGCTTAGTTTTTCTTTTAATTTTCTCAAACTAAATCACTTGCATTCATCATTTCGTTTGCTAATCTAGTCTAGTTGCATATGCATAACTCATATGTTCATTTCGTTAATTGCTTAGATCACATAGTCATTTAAATTTCCTAATTTTCAATCTCATTTGCCATCACTTTTAGGCATTTCACTTTGCATGCTAGACTTGCGTCTCTAAAAATTAACCTCCAACTTAAGTTGGTTGTATAGACATTAGGGACCCTCCACCCCTATGGACTCCTCATCGTGAGATCCGAATTTCGGGCGAGGGTGAGGTCTGGGGACAGGAGTTCAATTGTAACATTGCTTTAGGACTAATTAATAAAATAAACCAAGAGCACTATCTCAACACATTTACTTGCAAAGTTCCCAATTTTCTGTTGCTATCTTGACGGTTTAAAAATTCACGTGCAAATATTATCTCAAGAAGCATTTTGGATGCAAGCATTTTAATTCTTTAAATTTTGCAACAAGTTTAATTCTATGGTACTTGGAAATTTGCTTCTACATACAATTTCAGTGCATGTTGTCATTTTAATGATCACTATGCTTATGGATAATTGATATATCTCGTTTCATTGGCAAATACCCTTATTTGGTGTTGCAAATTTAATTGCATATTGTGATCTTGGTCTAACACTTCCTTTGTGGGATTATTGTCATTATATCTTGATTTTTTATTTTTGAGCAAGCATTTGTTATCTACTTTAAAGCACTGGTCTATATTTTGAACACGTCATTGAATATTGCTCATATACTTATATGCTTGTTTACATATTGGAAATCAAGTCATCTTTGATAAGTAATTCCTTCTAATCAATTCTCCTAGAAATCTCACATCTTTAACTTAGTTTTTCTTTAGGGACCACCCCCCTTAGCTAACCTAGGAGATAGCTTAAACGGAGAGAGTTGGGAATAGGTGACAGCCCCTTCTCTGAGTTCCTTGCCACCAGCCACACCTGTGGGGTTGAAGGCTTTTCCCACTAACTGTAGGTAGGTGTAGGCGGCAAGCGATAACAAGACTAAATTACAATAAATTTCGGTGGAAAAGGGGGCATATAACAGCAAATAAATCCTTGATGTCCACCCTAATTAATGGCTGGAAAATACACGTTAAAATAAATTTACTTATCCAATGCATTCCAAACAGTTTCTAGCCCTAGGATGATAACTTTCAAGTCAATAAATGCTAAAAATAGATGATTTTGTTGTAATAAAACCCTAACTTATCCTAAAGCAATTTAAAAAATGATTTTTTAAGAGCATAATTGATTGTCATAGGAGAGAGAGGACTAGTGCCTTATCAAACTAGGGTTAATGGAGTCTAGGAACAAACAAATTTTGGGAAATTTGAATTTTGGAATATACAAGACTCAAAAAGACCAGGGTAAGATAACTGTTAATTTTGGGCAACTAGGTACAAACTCCATGTTGCACTGCTCATATGATGATGATTATATTTTTGTTGGATTCCTCTTTCAGAGAGGTGCAAGATTGATCTAAAGATCATCTTGTTTGGATGAGCAGAACATATATTTTGATTTTATTTTCCACACGTGCAAGGTCGGACAGATTTGTAATGTAGGCTCACAAGCCCTACAGATGTGTCACACACCCTCATTGATGGATATAAATTGAAGAGAGATTATGTCCATTTCTGGAGAGAGATGATGTCCATTTCATCATCATCTCATCATGCATTCCTCATGATCTGATTGGTTCTACAGCCTAGAAGAGGCTTCTCTCTCTCCCATGTGTGGATATGGATGCGGGAAATGATGTGATATGGATGTCGGAAATGGATGCCAAAAATATGGATGCCGGAAATATGGATGCCGGAAATGATGCCAGAAATCTGGATGCTGGAAATATGGATGCCGGGAATGATGCCAGAAATGGATGTTGAAAATATGGATGCCGGAAATATGGATGATGCCAGAAATGGATGCCGGAAATCTGGATGAGGGATTATTTTGTTGACTTGCATTGACTTTTGGAACTGTCTTTGAGGTGTGTGTGTGACACTTGGAAGGTTGGCTGATATGATGTTGAGAAAGACTTTGTTGGATGATGCATCCTGTTGACTGTCGTAATGCACACTATCCTATATCCTTGCTGGACAAGAAGAATTGTAAAATCTGATCTATAGTATTGGCTTGTCTTCTGTTGATCTATTATCATGTTCTATCAGCGTTTTACTTTCATGTTTATGTGATTGCTAAATTGAATTGGGCCTATAAGAAAGATTGAAGTAAAACTGCTTTTCAAAGTTGAGGTGAAGACAAACCCCAAGATAGTGCGAAAGGAAATCACCGAAGAAGAAGTCTTGTCAAGGTCCAATGGCCTCCTCAACCTACAAGGGTTTAAAATCTGAAGATAAGTTGACTGGCAAGACTGATTATCATGCATGGAAGATGTCCTTCGATTTGGCATTAGAAGATCAAGATGTCATGGACTATGTGCGGGGGAAGATTCATGAGCCTCCATCATATTTTATGAGGCTCACAAAAATCAAGAATGATCTCCTTGCCATAGGAGAAGAAGTAGTTGATCGAGAGCTCATCCTCATTGCTCTTGGAGGAATTCCCCGAGACTGGTATGTATTTAATACTGCGATTCTTAATAATAATATGATTCCTGATTTTGATGAATCGATGACTAGATGCACTCAAGAGGAGACAAGAATGATGGAGAGAGATCATCCCTCTAATGGAAATAGAGGTGACCGTACTGCCTTCGCTGCTCATGCAAAGAAGAAGAACCATGGTGGCCCCAGAAATCAAAACTATGGTAGAGCGGGGCCCAAAAGAAGGAAGGGAAGATGTTACACTTGTAACAAGTCTGGTCACTATGCAAGAGAGTGCCCCAATAGAAGGGACTCTCCATGATGAAAACAACAACTTCAGGGGGAATGGCAATCAAAGGAACAACAGGTTCAAAGGAAAAACGAAGGCTCCCTCTGATCGTAGTGGAAATGGGAAACCTTTCAAGAGGTCAAGAAATTTCAAGTATGATGAATCTAATGTTGTTGATAATAAGAAAAATGAATATATTCTGGTATCTACCCTCTCTGCTGCATCTCCTCCCGACACCCTGGATGTCTGGTTGATTAATAGTGGTTCTTCAAGGCACCTCACTGGTTATTAAAAAGCCCTCTCTGATTTGATTGAGAAGGATACTAATTTAGAAATTATCCTTGGAGATAATGCCACATATCTCGTGAAAGGGACAGGGACTGTGACCCTTCATCCATCTCAAGGTCAAGTCCTTCGTTTACAAGATGTGTTGTACGTACCTGATTTGAAGAAGAACCTTGTGTCTATTTCGACAATGGAAGACAAAGGGTTCAAAGTGGCATTCGTTGATGGAGAGGTACGCATCTGGAAGAAAAAATTCAAAGAAGCTCTTACTATTGGTTTTAGAGTTGATAAACTCTACCAGGTTGGAAGAAGTCCATTGGGGGCTATGTCATGTGATACAACTCTTCAAACAGAGTTATGGCACCGGAGGTTTGCACACCTTCATTACAAATCCCTTCCCGAAGCAAGGAAGGTGGTGACAGGGATGCCCGAATTTAAAGATGATCATGAAGGTATATGTCAGGGTTGTATCGAAGGGAAGCATACAAGGGGATCGTTCCCCTCAAGTGTCACAAAAACAACTGATATCTTGTAGTTGATACATTCTGATTTATCTAGTATGTTGCCTGTGACATCCTTGGGAGGATGTTCCTATTACATGACTTTTACAGATGACTTCTCCCGAAAGACCTGGATATATTTCTTGAAGAAGAAGGACGAAGCATTCAAATGGTTTCATACCTTCAAGGCCTTGGTGGAAAATCAAACCAAGAAGAGAATCAAAGTTTTGAGGACCAACAATGGGTCCGAGTATGAGTCAAATGAATTCAATGACTTTTGCAGTGAAGCTGGCATTAAGAGGGAGACCACAACTGTGTATACTCCTGAGCAAAATGGTGTTGTTGAAAGAAAGAACAAGACCATTGTGGAAGCTCTCCGTGCCATGCTATGTGACCAAGGTCTTCCGAAGTTTCTATGGGGAGAAGTTGCGAGCATTGTTGTGTACGTTCAAAATAGATGCCCACATTCTGCTCTAGACTCCAAGACTCTCGAAGAAGTCTTCTCTGGTAAGAAACCTGATGTTTCTCATTTTAGATTTTTTGGTTGTCCTATTTACTTTCATGTGCCTAAAGAAAAAAAGAAGCAAGTTGGATGCTTCTGGAAAGAAGGGAATGTTTATGGGCTATAGTGAAACTTCGAAGGCATATAGAAAATCTATGTGCCTAGTTAAAGAGAAGTGGAGATATGCCACGATGTCATGTTCGATGAAGATGTTGCCCTCAAGAAAGTGAGAAACCTTCCTAGCTCCAAGGAAGATAAAGAAGATGAAGAAGCAGGGAAGCAGGAAGAACCGAAGGATGAACCGATGCCCGATGTTGAAGGACCTATGAATCCTATTGATCCACCTCCTTCAAATAAGAGAAGACCCTCATGGCTTAGGGATACTCTCGAAGATGCCGAGAGACATATTGCCCCAAGGGGGACATTCCGTGAAAGCAAGAAGTCGAATAGATAACAAGGGTATCTAGCAGCCATGAGTACAATTGTACAATTTGAGCCTGGATCATTTGAAGAAGCCGTAAAGCATCAAGTTTGGAAGGATGCTATGCACAAAGAATATTAGTCCATTATGAAGAATGATATCTGGGAAGTGGTCCCGAGACCAAGAGAACAAATCTGTTGTCACCTTGAAATGGCTCTTCAAGATCAAGCATGGAGCTGATGGAAGTGCTAAAAAGTACAAGAAAAGATTTGTTGCCCGAGGCTTCTCTCAAAAAGAAGGCGTAGATTATGATGATATATTTGCACCTGTCGCCCGCTATACCACCATCTGATCTATCATTGCCCTTGCTGCAATGCAAGGATGGAGTCTCCATCAAATGGATGTGAAGACTGTGTGGTTCAATAAGGGAAGAGGTTTATGTGGAGCAACCTCTGGGGTTCGAAGTCCAAGATAGAGACACCTATGTATGCAGGTTGAAGAAAGCCCTCTATGGGTTGAAGCAAGCCCCCAGGGCTTGGTATGAGAGGATAGATAGCTACTTGATGAAGCTAGGCTTCACTCGAGGTAATGTTGATCCAAACCTTTATTTTAATGTTGATAGAGAAAGGCCTCTCATTCTAGTTCTCTATGTGGACGATCTATTCCTAACAGGGGTTGACCCTCTCATTCATCAATGTAAGAGGGAGCTAGCTCCGAGTTTGAGATGAAATACCTAGGACTGATGCACTATTTCCTAGACTTTGAGGTCTGGCAAAGGCCAGGCAAGATTTTCCATTCTAGTTCTCTATGTGGATGATATATTCCTAACAGGTGTTGACCCTCTCATTATCAATGTAAGAGGGAGCTAGCTTCCGAGTTTGAGATGAAAGACCTATGACTGATGCACTATTTCCTAGGCTTGGACATCTGGCAAAGGCCAGGCGAGATTTTCCTTTATCGAGGAAAATATGTCATGAAGATGCTGGAGAGATTTGGTATGGTGGACTGTAAGTCTCTGTCGACACCAATGGAACTCAACTTTAAGAAGTTGCGTGGAAACGTTGGTGGGCCCGAGCTAGGAAATCCCACCGAGTATCGACAACTGATGTTCTTAGTAAACTCCCGTCCGGACGTATGTTTTGCAGTGAACACTTTGAATTAACATATGGTTGAGCCTCGTCACATTCACTGGATTGGTGCCAAGAAACTATCGAGAGTTTTAGACTCCATGGATATACTGATGTCAATTGGGCTGGCAGTGTGGTGGATCGCAAGAGCACATCTGGATGTTGCTTCACCTTGGGTTCTACTTCGATATCTTGGATGAGTAGGAAGCAGAAGTCGGTGGCGTTGAGCACTGCTGAGGCCGAATACATTGCAGCGAGTATGGCATGTTGTGAAATTGTTTGGTTGAGAAATCTCTTAAGTGAGTTGTTCGGACATGTGCTAGATACCACCGTAATCCTTTGTGATAACCAGAGTGGGATTCGTCTTTTGAGAATCCTGTGTTCCACGATCGATCCAAGCATATTGATATTAAGTACCACTTTGTCCGGGACATGGTACAACGAGGCGTCGTAAGGCTCAATCACATAGGAACTGATGAGCAGGTCGCAGATATTCTCACGAAGCCCCTGGGGAAGGTCATGTTCCTAACCTTCCGTGAGAAGCTTGGAATCGTGGAAAGACCTTATTGTGAGGGTCCTGCTTGAGTTGGACTATGAGCTCTGGGAGCTCCAGGGGGCTTGGGGATAGCTTCTTGGAGCTATAAGCACACACGGGGCTAGGCTTGTCGAACCTTATTGTGCTTCTGCACCATCTTTATGATATTGCATTGGTTCACCTCTCTTTGATGTATGCCCCGCATGCATCCTATCCATGGAGTTTCGGACTCATGGAAAGTACCTCTCATTTGGCCAATGCGATGGGAAATGTGGATAGAGACCAATAGCAAGACCGATGGACGCATCGGAGATCGTCGTACTCTCTATGTCTAGGATGGCACGTGTCCAACACCTTGATCTGGGATCAAGTCTGATGAGGTTCTTACCTCTAAACTGACTTCGGGTTAGTATGAGACTCTTTTTGAGTCCAAGAGAGGTTTTAATCTCTAAGCTAACTTCAGGTCAGCAGAGCGTGATGTCTTTGTGACTCACCTTTTTGTTTTATTTGCAAAGAAGAGCCAGCAAAGAAAGTTACGGCAGGATGACGCACGATGGTACTGATCTTTGGATGGCACGGGTGGACAGATGGAGTTCTCCCTATTTGAGAGGGAGTGTTAATTTTGGGCAACTAGGTCCAAATTCTATGTTGCACTGCTCATATGATGATGATTATATTTTTGTTGGATTCCTCTTTCAGAGAGGTGCAAGATTGATCTAAAGATCATCTTGTTTGGATGAGCAGAACATATATTTTGATTTTATTTTTGTAAATTTTTGTAAATGTTCTATGTTTGAAGCAACTTTACTTTTCTTACAGCAATCACACAAATAGTTAAGTAAAATGCTGATAGAACATATAAGTGGATCTTATAGAAGACAAACCAGAAACAGAAAAAATGTGGTGGTGCGTTACGGCGGTCAACAGGATGCTTCAACCAGCAAAGTCTCCTTGGTCAGCCAACCCAGAATGTGTCACAACAGTCCTCCAATCAGCAACCGAGTCAACCCAAGTCAACTCCAAAAAGTCAACGCTGTCCAGAAAAGTCAACGCAGGGTAGCAAGCTAAAAGTCAACGCAGCAGCAGTTTGGTCAACCCTTTGACCTCGATTTCTGTGCCAAACAGTACGGCCTTCCAAAATCGAACTTCCCAACAATTTTCAGCCCTTTCGGACCATGCGTTGACTAAAGTCAACGCTGGTCAAACTTCCAGCAAAACCCTAGCTGCAGAAATTCGTCCTTCAGCTCAGCCGTACAGATTCGTCCTCCTTCTTCTTCACACGTGTGGGCTGAACTTGTCCTTCAATGAGCTCGTACTAAATCAGATGAGAGAAGAAGATGTGTTGAGTTGTGGTGAAATGCTCTCCAACTTTGCCTGTATTTATATCCATCATTGGGGTGTGTGACACATCTGCTGGGGGTGTGAAACCTTAAGGCCGACCTGCACATATAATTTATTATAAATAATAAATTCAAAATAAATGTTCTGCTCATCGGATTAAGATAAATTTTATATGGATCTTACACCTCTCCGAAAGAGGAATCCAATAAAAATATTGGTATCTTCATCTGAGCATCACAACATGGAGTTTGGACCTAGTTGTCCAATTTTAACACTCCCTCTCAACTAGGGAGAACTCCATCCATCACAATCAAACATCAAGGCCATCCCGTCAGAATCTCTGTTTTTACTGCCTCTTTATTTCAGAACAGAAGTGGGTCAAACACAAAGACATCATACCCGACTGACAGATTCAGCCCAGAGGTCCGAAACCTCTATAGGGCTCACAAAGAGTCTCATACCAACCCGAAGTTGGTTTACCTGACCCGAAGTCAGTTGGAGGTCCGAAACCTCACTATACTTGATCCCAAATCAAGTGGTTGGACCGTGCTATCCTAGATAGAGAGTACGACAATCTCTGATGTGTCCATCAGTCTTTGCTACTAGTCTCTAGCTTTTCCCACCTCATTGGCCAAATGAGAGGTACTTCCCATGAGCCCTGAACTCAATGGGTAGGATGCATACGGGGCACAGATAAATGAGTGGCGAACCAGTTCAATAATCACAAGGGTGGGGCAGAAGCATTATGAGTGCTTATAGCTCCGAGAAGCTATCCCCAAAGCCCCCCAGAGCTCCCAGAGCTCATCGTCCAACATGACCCACATCATAGGGTCGTTCCACGACACCAAGACTCTCACGGAAGGTTAGGAACTTGACCTTCCCCAGGGGCTTAGTGAGAATATCCGCGACCTGCTCATCAGTTCCTATATGATCGAGCCTTACTGCGCCTCGCTGTACCATATCCCGGATAAAGTGGTACCTGATATCAATATGCTTGGATCGGTCGTGGAACACAGGATTCTCAGTCATACGAATCCCACTCTGATTATCACAGAGTATCACAGTGGTATCTAGCACATGTCCAAACAGCTCACTAAAGAGCTTACGCAACCAAACTGCTTCACAACAGGCCATACTTGCTGCAATGTATTCGGCCTCAGTGGTGCTCAAAGCCACCAACTTCTGCTTCCTGCTCATCCATGAGATCGAAGCAGAACCAAGATTGAAGCAGCATCCCGATGTGCTCTTACGATCCACCACACTGCCAGCCCAATCGGCATCAATATATCCACGGAGTGTCACACTCCCGGCAGTGTATCTCAGCCCATGGTTTATCGTGCCCCGAAGATATCTCAGAAGATTCTTGGCACCAACCCAGTGAAAATGATGAGGCTCAACCATCCGTTGACTCAAAGTGTTCACTGCAAAACATATATCCGCTCTAGTGTTCACTAAGAACATCAAAGCTCCTATGAGTCGACGAATACTCGGTAGGATTGGCCAAGATATAGTCTAACAATACCGCCACTCAACTTAAAGTTGAGTTCCACTCGCCTCGATACCTGACCACAATCCACCATTCCAAATCTTCCGTGGTTTTCACAATGTATTTTCCTTGAGAAAGAAAATTGCTCCTGTGTCTCATGCACCTCGGTCTCTGTGGGAAGCATGCATCGCTCCTAGGTCCTTCATCTCGAACTCGGCAGCCGAGCTCCCTCTTACATTGATGAATGAGAGGGTCATGACCGTCGTAAAGAGGTCGTCCACATACAGCACTAGAATGAGAGGCTTCTCTTTCACAACCTTGAAGTATAGGTTCGGATCAGCATTGCTTCGAGTGAAGCCCAGCTTCATCAAGTAACTATCCATCCTCTCGTACCAAGCTCTGGGTGCTTGCTTTAACCCATGGAGGGCTTTCTTCAACCTGCAGACATGAGTGTCTCGATCCTGAACTTCAAATCCCAGAGGTTGTTCCACATACACCTCTTCCTTTATTGCACCATGCAGAAAAGCGGTCTTGACATCCATCTGATGAAGACTCCATCCTTGCGTAGCAGCAAGGGCTATGATTGATCGAATGGTGGTATATCGTGCCACAGGTGCAAATATGTCATCATAGTCAATTCCTTCCTTTTGAGAGAAGCCTCGGGCAACAAACCTTGCCTTAAACTTTTCAGCACTCCCATCAGATCCATGTTTGATCTTATAGAGCCATTTTGCGGTGACAACAGATTTGTCCTTCGGTCTCGGGACCACATCCCAGACATCATTCTTCATTATGGACTCATATTCTTCGTGCATAGCATCCTTCCAAACATGATGCTTTACGGCTTCCTCAAAAGATCCAGGTTCAGATTGTACAATAGTACTCATGGCAGCTAGATACCCTTGGTATCTACACGGCTTCTTGCTTTCTCGGAATGTCCCCCTTGGGGCAGCATGACCCTCAGCATCTTCGAGGGTGTCCCCGAGCCATGATGGTCTCTTTCCCAGTGAAGGAGATGGATCAATAGGGTCCATTGGTCCTTCAATATCAGGAATTGTCTCATCCTGCGGTTCTTCTTGATTTCCAGGCCTTTCTTCATGATTTTCTTCGGATCTTGGAAGATCTACTACTTTCTTCAGGGAAGCATCTTCGTCAAAAGTGACATCATGGCATATCTCTACTTCCCTTTGACCAGGTACATAGACTCTATAGGCCTTCGAAGTCTCACTGTAGCCCACAAACATTCCTTTTCTTCCCACATCCAAATTTCCGCTTCTTTTCTTCTAAGACATGAAAGTAACAAGTAAACCTGGACATCCAATAATTCCCAAATGTGAGACATCGTGTTTCTTACCGTTGAAAACCTCTTCGGGAAAAACCTCTTCGGGAGTTTTGGAGTCCAGGGCGGAATGAGGGCATCGGTTTTGAATGTATACAGCAGTATTCGCAGCTTCTCCCCACAGAAACTTCGGTAGACCCTGGTCACATAGCATGGCACCTGCAGCTTCCACAATGGTCCTGTTCTTTCGTTCAGCAACGCCATTCTGCTCAGGAGTGTAGGCAGTAGTAGTCTCCCTCTTAATGCCAGCTTCTCTGCAAAAGTCCTTAAACTCATTTGACTCATATTCAGTGCCATTGTCGGTCCTCAAAATCTTGATCTTCTTTTCTGTCATATTTTCCACCAAGGCTTTGAAGGTACGGAACCACATGAAAGCCTCATCCTTCTTTTTCAAGAAGTATATCCAGGTTTTGCGGGAGAAGTCATCAGTGAATGTCATATAGTAAGAACATCCTCCCAGGGATGTCACGGGTAGCATACCAGATAGATCAGAATGGACCAGTTGCAAAATATCCGATGTCTTTGTGACACTTGAGGGGAAAGGTCCCCTTGTATGCTTTCCTTCGGCACAACCCTTACATACACCTTCATGATTATTTCCAAAGTCAGGCATCCCTGTCACCACCTTCCTTGCTTCGGGAAGGGCCTTGTAATGAAGGTGTCCAAATCTTCGATGCCATAGTTCGGTTTGTCGGATAGTATCACAAGTCATTGCTCCCAGCGGACTTCCTCCAACCTGGTAGAGTGTACCAACTCTAAAACCAATCGAAATAGCTTCCTTGAAGCTCTCCTTCCACATGAGCACCTTTTCATCAGAGAATGTTACATTGAACCCTTTGTCTTCCATGGCTGATACAGACACAAGGTTCTTCTTCAATTTAGGTACATAGAGTACATCTTGCAAATGTAGGACTTGTCCTTGAGACAAGTGGAGGGTCACAGTCACTGTCCCTTTCACGGGATATGTGGCATTATCTCCAAGGATAATTTCTAAATTAGTATCCCTTTCAACCATGTCAGAGAGTGCTTCCTTGAATCCAGTGATGTGTCTTGAGGCACCACTATCGATTAGCCAAACATCCATAGTGTCGGGCGGAGATGTAGCAGAGAGAGCAGATACAAGAATATACTCATTTCTTTTATCAACAGCATTAGACTCCTCATACCTGGTGTTTCTAGACCTTTTAGAAGGTTGATTGTTTCCACCAGAGGGAGCCTTCCTCTTTCCTTTAGATCTGTCGTTTCTTCGATTCCCATTCCTCCGGTTGTTGTTGTTATCATCACTATCGGGAGAATCCTTCTTGAAGGGGCATTCTCTAGCATAGTGACCAGGCCTATGGCAAGTGAAACACTTACCCTTCTTTTCTTGAGCCCTTGTTCTTCCTTTGTCCTTAGAGCCACCAGAGTTCTTCTTTCGAGAATGAGCACCATAGGCAGCATTTCTGTCATTATCGAATTCCTTCATCCTTGTTTCTTCTTGCATACATCTAGACAGAAGCTCATCAAAGTTAGGAATGGTATTATTATTGAGAATGGTAGTTGTGAATACTTGCCATTCATATGGAAGTCCTCCAAGTGCGGTGAGAACCATCTCACGATCAGCTATTATCTCCCCAATAGCCAGCAGATTGTTCCTTGTTTCGGTCAATTTCAGAAAGTAAGTTTGAACAGACTCATCCCGGCCCTTCTTCATATTCCTCAACTTATTCTTGAGGAATAGCACTTGGTTCACATTGTTTACTTTGAACATAAGGATCAATTTGTCATACATCTCCTTGGATGTGCCTAGTTCAGATATATAGGCAACCAGACTCTTATGTATGGATTCCCTGATCATCAGCTTTGCTTTGATCTCTCCCTTTTTATACTTGTTTCTAACAGCAGCGGTAGCATTGGATGGAGGTTCTTGAATCTTACCCAACACATGATCCAAGAGATCATGGTCTTCCAATTTGAGATCTAATATCATCTTCCAGGCATGGAAGTCATCCCTTCCAGTCAGCTTGTCATTCTCCTTGAATTCAAAACTTGTGGAACCCATTTCTTCCGGTGGTGATTGCTAAAGATAGGGCTTGTCTTCACCTCACCTCTGATACCATGTAAATTTTTTGTAGATGTTCTATGCTTGAAGCAACTTTACTTTTCTTACAGCAATCACACAAATAGTTAAGTAAAATGCTGATAGAACATATAAGTGGATCTTATAGAAGACAAACCAAAAACAGAAAAATGTGGTGGTGCGTTACGACGGTCAACAGGATGCTTCAACCAGCAAAGTCTCCTTGGTCAGCCAACCCAGAATGTGTCACAACAGTCCTCCAATCAGCAATCGAATCAACCCAAGTCAACTGCAAAAAAGTCAACGCTGTCCAGAAAAGTCAACGCAGGGCAGCAAGCTAAAAGTCAACGCAGCAGCAGTTTGGTCAACCCTTTGACCTCGATTTCTGTGCCAAACAGTACAGCCTTCCAAAATCGAACTTCCCAACAAATTTCAGCCCATTCGGACCATGCGTTGACCAAAGTCAACGCTGGTCAAACTTCCAGCAAAACCCTAGCCGCAGCAATTCGTCCTTCAGCTCAGCGGTACAGAAATTCGTCCTTCTTCTTCACACATGTGGGCTGGAAATGTCTTCTAAGGAGCTCGTACTACATCAGATGAGAGAAGAAGATGTGTGTTGAGTTGTGGTGAAATGCTCTCCAACTTTGCCTGTATTTATATCCATCATTGGGGTGTGTGACACATCTGCTGGGGGTGTGAAACCTTAAGGCCGACCTGCACATATAATTTATTATAAATAATAAATTCAAAATAAATGTTCTGCTCATCGGATTAAGATAAATTTTATATGGATTTTACACCTCTCCGAAAGAGGAATCCAACAAAAATACTAGCCACTTAATCTGAACATCACAACATGGAGTTTGGACCTAGTTGTCCAAATTTAACAATTTTCCACACATGTGCAAGGTTGGCCAGATTTGTAATGTAGGCTCACATGCCCTACAGATGTGTCACACGCCCTCATTGATGGATATAAATTGGAGAGAGATGATGTCCATTTCATCATCATCTCATCACACATTCCTCATGATCTGATTAGTTCATAAAGCCTAGAAGAGGCTTCTCTTCTCTCCCACGTGTGGATATGGATGCCGAAAAAAATGCCAGAAATCTGGATGATGTCGGATATGGATGCCGGAAATGGACGCCGAAAATGATGCCGGAAATGGATGCCGAAAATCTGGATGAGGGATTCTTTTGTTGACTTGTGTTGAATTTTGGAACTGTCTTTAAGGTGTGCGTGTGACACTTGGAAGGTTGGCTGATCTGATGTTGAGAAAGACTTTGCTGGCTGATGCATCTTGTTGACTGCAGTAACACACACTATCCTATATCAATGCTGGACAAGAAGAATTGTAAAATATGATCTATATTATTGGCTTGTCTTCTGTTGATCTATTATCATGTTCTATCGGCATTTTACTTTCATGTTTATGTGATTGCTAAATTGAATTGGGCCTATAAGAAAGATTGAAGCAAAATTGCATTAAGCATAGAACATACCATGGTTATCTAAATTTAAAATTAACTCACTTATCCATGGTTTTGATTCAATGCTCTCAATTTCCAAATATGAATTAAGAGAACGATCTAACATGCTACTTTCCAAAAACTTGAAACAAGGGTTTGTTTAAAAAGAATAATGAAACAAACACTTTGTTAATATGCTTAATACTTTATTACATTCATACAATAAAACACTATCCAAGATAAAGAGAAGTTAAACTTATTAGATTTATCATGCACTCATCCAAGCTTCGCCATAACTATCCATAAAAGGAGATCAAATCTACATCAATAAAGTCCCCAAGGAAGTTGCTCAATTAGTGCTCCATAGCGAACTATAAGTAATAATTCAAGAGAGGAATGCCTCTCAAGTTGTGCAATGATCCAAATGAACCAAGTATTTCCCTTTATATACTAGGGCAACCAAGTGTTTTAGTTCAAATCCCCTAAACATACAAATGCTTTAGTTCAAAGCCCTTAAACATACAAATTCATGATACAAGGTGGATAGGTGTTATGAAACCAGCTCCAAAAATAGAAGAAAAGAGAGATCAATGCCTTAGAAATAAGCCACTTCGAGGAGGGAAACCTCCTTTACATTACATAAATGAACAATTCTTGGATGATACAAATGACAAAACCTCATTTCTATATATAGGAGTCCATGGGGTCACAATATAATCCTAGCCGACCTAACGATAATAATGTAAGGGCACAATAATTACAATATAGGGGCTACATGGGTACAACAATAACAATAAGGGGCCTACACTAACACAATAAGGGGATACACTAGTATTATAAGGACCTAACATGCCCCTCTCCTTCAAACAAGTGTTGCCCTCAACGCTTGATTATTTTTCGATGCTTCTGTATAAAATTCTAATCCTCCCATGTGGAATATTCAACGGGTAAGTTATTCCACTTGTTGAGATACTCTGAAATTGATTGATTTGGTAGATGTCGAGTTCTTGTTTTTGTGACTGCTTCAGAGCTTCTTTCACTGCGATGCTGATCTTCCTGTTGTTTCATTCGATTCTGCACCAAAGTTAGGTTATCCTTTGAGAGTTGGAGAACTTCTTGTTGATGCTCAATGTGATCTTCCACTATTTTATCATTCATGTTAGCTTCATTTGATCCTTCAAACCTTCCAACTTAGCCTCCATTTTTGCTTTTAAACCATCTATGTCATCTTTGATTGCTCTTTGTAAGATCGAAATTTGTTGCACTTGGTACCTTAATTTTGATATCTCATACTACAATTCTTCCTCTTCATGCGTCATAGTAGAGATTTCTGAGGGCTTAATGGGTGTGGAATTATTTTTGGGAGGCATTATAGAACCCCATGTGGAAAAAATCGAAGTCGGGATTAAATCGGCAAGGGTCCAAAAGTTGAAAAACTCGATAAATTCATAAGTTCTTTGAAAAATTCGGCAAAAATAATTTAAAAAAAATACAAAAATATTCATTTTTGGAAAAAAAATCTCGATTGTTTCAAAAATAAAAATAAAAAATTATTAAAAAAACTACCTCACTACGATTTTTTCCAAAAAATCGGCAAAAAGTCGAGACTTCGAGGATAAAATCGCGACGTTTTCAGGGATGAAAAAGTCGGCAAAAGTCGGGTGATAAAGTCGGCTCAAGGAAAAATTCGGGATTTTTTCAAAAAGTCAGGACTTTTTGCCAACTTTTTCCACACTGATTAATAGAACCCAATACTGATAAAAATGCTTCAATAGGCCCTTGGAATCACTTCAAACTGCTTTTTCAAGCAAACGTTATGCAATTTTAAAAAACAAATACACATTTTTTTCTCGTCTTTTAGGAGGTCGATATTAAACCTGAATATCTCTGTGATTTTGGATCTTCAATATTTGAAATTCGGTCCTATAGTAGCCCTCTGAATCTTCTTTCCAATGCCATAGGTCTGACCTGATTTGGATTATTCAAGGCAAAGTTATGCCCAATCTCCCACAATGACCTAATTATGGACTGGTTCAGTAGAACAAACTTGCACGGCGTGCCACGTGTCACTCTTTCCTCCTTCGGCTCTGAAATTGATACACATGAAACTACAATCTGTGTACTTTCGGCCACTTTTTATAGAATTCCAATCCAATGCTCAGAGAGAGAGTTATGACGATTTTCTCAAGGTCACCTTTTGTAGATGAAATTCAGGAGCCTGCAAAAACCCTAACTTCCACAGATCATATCTCTGAAAATATTATGAACCAAGATCTGAAATTTTTACACGACGTTCATCCGGATTTCAGCTTCGCGTGGTAAAAAATTCAGCTTCTGAACCTTCGTAAAAAATAAGTTATAACGAAAATGTCACGATGACCTGTTTGGAGCAGCGAAACCCTAGAATCCAAAGCTCTAATACCAAATGTTATGAAACCAGCTCCAAAAATAGAAGAAAAGAGAGATCAACGCCTTAGAAATAAGCCACTTCGAGGGGGCAACCTCCTTTACATTACATAAATGAACAATTCTTGGATGATACAAATGACAAAACCTCCTTTCTATATATAGGAGTCCATGGGGTCACTATATAATCCTAGCCGACCTAACAATAATAATGTAAGGGCACAATAATAACAATATGGGGGCTACAGGGGTACAACAATAACAATAAGGGGGCTACACTAACACAATAAGGGGATACACTAGTATTATAGGGACCTAACAATAGGTCATCAAGCAAACCCCCAAAACAGCCTCAAAAAATAAAGATACAATGATAAAACATGAAAAATGCCTTCCAAAAAAGGCCACACATGTAAATGTGGAGGCCTCAAAAGACACATCTCTACATCAAAAGGTGCAATGCATAGTCCAAGAGGCATGTCTCCACATCAGAGATCATGTCTCATGATCAAAAGGTGCCCTCTCAAACCCAACGTCATCCTCCTCAAGCCCCACATCATGAAATAAGGTATCACATCATTATGTAAGAGCAACATTCTACTTCCAATGGGCAACATCCAAGGCACTAGAGGTGGAGGATTCTCTCTATCTACATGCCAACTCATCATTAAGCTCAATGCTCATCCATCATAAAATGGAAAGCCCTCCAAATGGTGTGCAATCATCATCCATGAAGTGTACAAGAAGGATCATCAATGTCCTCCAATGAACCAATACCATGTGCAGATCATTGTCAAGTACAAGCTCAAAGAATCAATTTAGATCAACTAGCATGGATAAAAGATCCATTGAAGCATAAAAAGTGGACTATATTCAATGTTGAAGTCATGTAAGTATATCATGCGAATTCTCTTCTTCAAACTTCACATCAGCTTAAGTCCTTACACAAGTTGCTAGATTTAGGTATGCGAGGATCATCAAATGCCCCCATTAGATGCTCCCAACCCTAAGGGGAGGAATAGTTCCTAGGTTGACCCTTCAATCAATTGGTGTGAGTGATAAATGATATGGTCTGGAGTGTACTTCATGAGAGTTGTCATCGTCTTATACATGGTTATGCAAGACAATCATCCATGAGCAACTTTGTGGAGGGAGTGTTTGCATAATTTGAGTTACCCTTTCCTCGATACTGCTTTTTCCACCTTTTACTTAGCTTTTTTCTTTGCTTTGATTGGATTTCTTAGAAAGTTTTCATTAATTTCATTTAAATCCCCTTTTAGGATGGGAAGTTTATTGCTCATAGGGGTTGGGATGTTTTCTTTAAGTCCTTTTACTTTGATAAAGTTTAAACATGATATGCATGAGCCTTGAGATTCGGTTGATGGCCCCACATCAGAGGGTGGAGCCCAAGTTTCTCTTGGTTTTGATTTATCCCTTGCCACTTTTTTGCATTTTAACAATTGGCACATGCTTTTAATTTCTTTCTCTCTGCCGCTACATCAACATCTAGGCATTTCCAAGCCCCTCTTCTCATAGCATGAGGCAAACAAGGAACTAGTACGAATGACAAGCAACAACCAAACAAAATAAAGGATAATGGATATGGGACAAATGGCAAGTGTTAAGCATGGAAGGAAGTGAACACACTACCTTTATCAAGGCCTCCTATTTGGGCCCCTCCTAGACAATGAAAGAAAAGCCCCAAAGTGCTTGCACGTTACTAGAAGAAAGAGATGAACATCAAGGTGAAATTAAGGCAACAAGTATAACTTCCAAGCATCATGATCCATTGTCTGATTTCAACCCATGATCCTTACTTAAAAGCCCTAAACATCACACGTAAGCACTTTGTATGAAACAATGGCTAATGTACCTCGTGGTTGCTGACTTACCTTCATTGGAAGAGCATTTTAATCGAGCGGATAAGCTGATCAACGAGTGGGTGAGAGGCATCTGAGAAACTGTTATCTGAAGATCATATGAGACTGCTAGCTGAAAATCTGCATCATGGGAGAAAAAAATTCTCCTACGGTTACCCATGTGTATGGATGGGTAACAGGCCTCACCCATTTTTTTCGCAAGTACAAGAGACAAAAGCATGAGCATGTCAATGGAGAGACTTCTCAAACCTGGTTACTATACTGCAAAGAGGGTTGTCAGTCTACAACAAGTGCTTGCAGGTAGTGGTGCCTGACATCAATCCAACAACAGTTCTGTAACCTTGCTGAATACCTCAGTATGGCATTTGCTTAAAGACCCATATCCATGGGAATTAGTTTTGAGATCGATCTCCATAAATGTATGTGCATCACTACAACTCCACATACAGCTCCATGTTTGAATTTTTACCAATAACATAGATACTTTTCTAAATACCCCAGTTTGCATTTTGGTTGGGATCCATCTACACATAGCTGGTCTTCAGTTTAAGTTGCAACTTCGTGTTAATGTACAAATATGTGTTTTGTACATATTTTAATTAGAGATGAGACATGAAGCTTCATTGAAGGTTTTGCTTCCCAGAAATACTCTATTCTTTTAGCATAATATCTCATGGGATTACAATTTTTAATATGTTTCTATGAATTTCTAATTGGCAGTAATGAAAAAAATGCAGCAGGAAACCTAATACTCACGAATCATAACGGTACAGCAGCCTGTGAGCCTGTCTGGCAGGGAGCTTGGCCATTCCATCAGCATATTCGATATAAACATACTTGACAGCATCCGAATGATCATTGGACGTATTGGCAGTATCATATCTAAGCCCAACGAAGCGTCCAATGCCAACTTTCTTGTGCACGACATAATCACCGGGGACCAGAGTCTCGGGATCAATTGCATACGATACATTGTTGTTGTTGTTGTTATTCCCTTTCAGCTCTCCTTTTTTCAGCTTCTGCAGACCCTTGTGCTGTTGTTCTTTGACCAGCTCTATATATCGTTCTGTTTCTTCGGGATTCAGCGCTTCTTTCTGTGTACTCCTGGTAATTCTGTTCTCTTTTTTCAGCCTTTCGTTGAAAGAAGCAATTGGGTCTGTGTCTTTTGATTGAGAGACTCTTCTTTTTGAGGAATTGGAATTCAGAGAAGGGTTTTGTGTGTAAACTGCTACGGCTGTACAAAGCTTTCTCGGGCTTTTGTTGTCTGTGTGTTTTACTGGAATTGAAATAATTGTGAAAGGATTCAGTGTTAATCTTGTTCTGGGATTCCATGCCCAGTGATAAAAATTTGATCTGGTATCGATAAAGTTGGTAGTATTTGGATATTGTTTGTCGTGGAATGTATGTAGAAGACTGATTATTCTAACAGAGACCATAGTGGCCTTGCCAAAGTTTAGCAGACTGTCCAGGCCTGTTATCAGTCCATTGCAGCGGCAGGATGAGGAGTGACAAATCCTCAGCCTCACTCGCATTCATACCCTATCCGGCCATAAATAAGCACCATTCAATTATTACAATTTGTTCACCCAAAATATGAATCGAAATTCGAATCGAGGATCAATTAGATTGAGTCCGCTGTCATAAAGCTCAATTAGGTAAACATAATGTAGAACTAATGACCAAAGAAGCTTTACGGAGAAGATAATTGACTACAGTTACCTTAACTATAATGTGGTCACTTAATAATACAAATATGTTGTTAATATTAGTGGGGAATAGGGTTTTGTGAATGTATTAAAATTTGATTTAAAAATGGGAAAATTGTAGTTTTTAAGTTGTTGAGTTTATAAAATTCAAAGTGTTTTAAGGTTTTTTTAGAACGTGATCTATTCTTTCATTTAAAAATGTAATTTAAGCATCAAAATATTATGATTTTATCAAGAATCATGTTCTCAAATTTCAACTAAAAAGCAAAAAAATTGTTTTATTAGACAACACTTTTGCAAATAGCATAGCAAGTTAAGTGGGGGTTGACTATAGGGAAAATTTATATGGTTAAGTATGCTTGGGCCAAAGCAATCTTGGGATGGGTGACCTTCCTAAGAAATCTTAGTTGCTAGGGGCAAGTTTCAATGATGATGGTTGAAGCTATGTGATTTATTTCTCTAGTCTTGATCACACTTCTTCACCTTTGTGAGCATCCCCCAATGAAATGAGTGTTAAGTGGACAATTTGAATTCATGAGGAATTGGTCAGTATAACTACTTCTCATGGGACTTAAGTAATTGAATAATGGCTTAATCAATGCTAAAAATCCAAAAAATATGTATTTCAAAGGAATAGCTAATCTAAATAATCATTATCGATTGGGCAGATTATAGGAAGCATTTTTAGCAAATACAAGCCAATTGGAGATAGGTGTTAATGAGATTAATTATAGGTATGTCCAATGGTTTCAAATCACACTTTTAAACTAGGAAAAGGATGAAGGAGTTCAACATATGAATAGCAACTTAGGAACTTCTAGTTCCTTGGGACTGAGAAATCTCAAGACAAGTTCCCTGGAGTCAAAACTTCTAGAAGAATACATCATTGATACTTTGTCAAAAGTGGTTAAAATCTACCTGAAAACTCAAGTTATGCTCCAAACAAGTCATGCACTAGAGTTATTATGAATAGTATAGGCAATTTAATCTTCAATGTATGGGAAACAATAGAGATTTTCACATGGAACAACATTGTAAGGCTTGGACTCAAATGAGAGGTTAATTATCATAACATCTCAAATTTGTATTCATCATTGTGAGTTTGATACTAGCGCCTCTTTTTAGATGATGATTTTGTGCCTCTTATGCAATCCAAAACATTTGTAGTTGAACCCTTGTTATTTCCTTCATTTGATTATGTACATGCAAACTAGAGTTTTCTAGGTCCTATTACTACCCAGTTTAGCACATCTCACTAAGGTCCTTACAAGATGCTAAGGTGGTTATGCACAAGACAAGTGCCACTCTTTAAGCCAACTCCTACAAACCCACGAGAGGATTCCCTACAATAATACCCTACAACACAAGTTAGTAGACCAATGCCTAATAATACCTCTTGGGTGATGGAGTCTAGGAGTTAATTTTAAAGATCTTGTCGTTATGAAGATGACAATTTAACTGCAATAAATGTAAACCAACAAGAAAATAACACTCTAATTATGGAAAATAAGCCTTGGAATAGCACAAAACTTGAGCGTAGGAGCCCTTACCAGGTTTGAGATGACTTCCTTGTTGTATACCTTCGTAAATGGATAAAGATGAACAATTAATTTTCTTAATATCTAGAATAAGACATTATTGATACTTTGTCGAAAATGGTTAAAATTAATATTAAAGCTCGAGTTGTGCTACCAACAATTAATTCACTAGAGTTAGTATGAATAATATAGGCAATTTAATCATCAAAGGGTGGGAAACAATAAAGATTTTCACATGGGTTAAGGTTGTTATGTCTGAAAATCGGATGAGAGGTTAGTTATTAGAACATCTCGAATTCGCATTCATCAGTATGAGTTTAACGTTGACACCTCATTTTGGATGAGGGTTTTGTGCCTCTTATGTAATCTAAAACCTTTATGGTTAAACCCTTGTTATTTCCTTTATTCAGTTGTGCATAAGCTAACTTGAGTTTTGTAGGTCCTATTACTGCCCTTTTAAAAAATCATGTTAATGTCCTTACGAGATGCTAAGGTGGTACCACATAGGACAAGTTCCCACTCTTTAGGCCAACTCATAGAAACCTCAGAGAGGATTCTCTACATTAAATACACTCCAACACGATTTAGTAGACTAGTGCCTAATAATACCTCTTTGGTGATGGAGTTTAGGAGTTATTTTTAAAGATATTATTGTTCTGAAGATGAAAATTTTGATCGTAAAAAATGCAAACTAGCAAGAAAATAACACTCTATTTATGGAAAATAAGTCCTCGAAGAGCACAAAACTTGACTATAGGAGTCCTTACCAAAATTGAGATGACTCCCTTGTTGTATACCTTGGTAAATGGCTAAAGACGAACAGTTATTTTCTTGTTTTGTAACTTTAGATCTACAAAATTGCAAAAAACACAAAACTAATAAGTTAAACCCCACTTGGTAGCCACCCACAAGCTTATAAATACACTTAAAGGTTAGATCTAAGAGTGGAAAAGACAAGGCAATGACTATATATCAATAAAAATAACCCGGACCCAAAAACAAGTGAGTAATTTGAAAGATATGACAATCTACAAAATGTTACTAAGTGAAGAAGTCGAAATCCTCATTTAATTTACAACAAGCTAGAAATTGATTATTCACTTCAAATAATGATGAATTATTACCCAAAAGTGAAAAATGGCAAGGGTTCATATGTAAATAATTTTTAGGCTCAAACCCTTGGAGGAGGGCCTCACTTACCACTCAAATATGTTATTGTAATTTGTATTGCAAACTTGTAAAACCCTTGGACAGCCCCTTGAATTTGCTTTAGATCAGATTTCTTACACAAGACAAACAAGCTATACATTTTTTGGGCCAAAATGATAAGATTCAAATATAACGCAAATGATAAACTAGCTGAAAAATAGAATTAAGCTGAAGCTAATGAAATGTCTTGTAATTTTGTATTTTTTGAATTTTTGTATTTTTCGTATTTTTATAAAATAGAAATTTGGAAAAGGTTTTGGATTTTTTAAGTATTGGTTGGTGACGTGAGGCTTAACTTGACCTTGCAAAATACCTTTTACAATGTGAGATTATGACTACAAATCCTTTTACATTAGCCATGTATTTTGGGCTAAGATGTGAGTTTGGAGTCTAAGATGATGCATTGATGCCCAAATTGAACTAACAGTGATGTCCTCTTAAAATACCTCCAACCAATGGATCAAATATGGTGTTAGGAGAAATTTTGTCCTTGAAGAAGAAACCCCCGATAAGGATTAGTCCAACAATTAGAATTTGATAACTCTCATCCAACAAAGAGAAAGTGAGGATTGATGCCCTAGCCTTCCTCTTCCATGTGACTATGTAGCCCCTCAATGGATCAATCCACAAACTTTGTGTTATTGGAAAAATAAACTACAAAAATCTTGCAAAATATGATTTTTACACAGCTAAGAAGAAAGAGACTAGAAAAATCAATCCACAAGACAAGTTTTTGCTCCAAAAAAGTTCTTATTGTGACATGACGATCTCACAATTCAAAACAATAAATACAATGAGGGACTGGCCTTATATAATGTTCTTTGTAACAGTTAGTTTGAAACCCTCTTCCAAAAATTGAGTTAACTTGTCATCCACAATGTGGAGAGTAAGTACTTTCAATGAAGAATAATTTTTTACCTGAGAAATATCCCTCAATAGGGGTTTGAGTTGCTTGGATAGGTCAAATGGCTAGCACAGAAGACTCAATTTTTGCTTGGAAGAGGTTTGATTTAGCTTTCTTCAGCCTGATTTGTCTTGAAAACATACCCATTAATATGTAAATTGTGGTGGTTATTCCACTGGATAGTTCATCACATCATATTTAATAAAATATATTGAAAACCTGAAATCTATACCATGAGGGTTACTTTTCATTAGATTCCTGGATTTATTAAATCATTGTTTCTACTTATGCATACAACATATGAAATACAAAAGACAGATAATAGTGAAAAAAGATGAACACTCACAAATCATAATGACACAAGATATGCTCCAGGGAACCCTTATATTAAGCCCTATATAAGCCTCATGTTAACCCTAAAAAACCATATTAAGCCCTAGATAACAAGGGATTGCATTTCTAGTATTATATTGTTATGTAGGATAGAAATTTTTATGTCCCATTTTATTATAGTTGTACCCTTTGTCACTTGTATATACACTAAAGAAAGGATCATCAAATCTTGTATTATACATTATATTCACTACAAAAGGAGGTTTCCCCCTCGAATATGACTACAATTACCAGTTTCTTATCATTTTTAAGGTGCAAGGTTTATACATTTGGTATCAGAGCATAAAACCTAGGGTTTTGTTGTGTCAAACAGGTCGGTTTTGCATTTTTCCTATAACTTTTAATTTGGGACATTTCAAATGGTGAAATTTGGATCTTATTGAGACAAAGATCTTAGGGAACATCGAGTTAAAATTTTAGACCTTGTTTTGCTATACCTTTAGAGATATGCTCTAAGGAATTTAGGGTTCTTGAATGCTCCTAAAATTAGTTTCAAACAAGTTAGTTTGGAATTTTTCCTATCAATTTTTTAATGGGACATTTTAGATGGTGAGATTTGGATCATATTGAGGCAAGATATTAGGGAATGTTTGTTTAAAATTTCAGTTTTTGATTCATTGTAACCTTTGAGATATACTTTGTGGAAGTTAGTGTTCATGAAGGATCTTGAAATCGATTTCAAACAATTTAGCTTAGTAGTTTTGACATAACTTCTTTTTTTAGGAATTTTCACATTGTGAAATATTTTGATATCTTAGGAGACATACAAATGTACCTCATGTAAAAATTTCAAAATTATATTTGAATAATTGGACGTGTGGCATGCTATACAAGTTTTTTCATGGGTAAAGACAAAAAATCAACAAGTTTTCTGAAAGTTACCATAGCTTTCACTTGGCACATCAAATTATAGTTATATACATGGAATTATAAAGAAGATATATGAGGGTATTTCAACCAAAGTTTCAGATTTGGAAGGGATCAAACTTGCAAATATATCAAAAAAGGGATTCCATTCAAACTTCGGACACCTAATCCTTAGGGTTATGATGCATTATGTGGACAATTACTGGAGGTCCAAGAAACCTTGGAAGTTAAATCCAACAGTGATGATGTTGTATTTATATGTATCTGGACTTTAATGAAATTAGATTTATTGTTATAACACACCCCCTCCTAGTTCCCTTTCTAATATAGGTTAAAAGGAGGTGGTTACCATGTTGACCCAAAATCCAAGGTGCTGTTATGGAAATGGAGTCTAAAAATTTAAATCTTTGTAACCAGCTTAAAGCCTCAAATAGACATACCGCTGAGTTCATCTCATCAAGACGATTCTAGTGATATAATTTTTTTCTTCAATTCGACTTCTAGATCAAGAGATATGATCGTTCAAATTTCTGATGAATCAGAAGGCACAAGGCACCACGTTCTCAACTTGGCCACGTGGCAACCTCGTGACTATCCTAACCAACCTACTCATGCCACCTAGAAATGGTACATTGGTTTTCGACCTATTCATGGCATTGGTCTTCATAATCCACATGTATGCTTATATTTATATAAACAACACATATACCTTCCAAGAACATGTTATTATATGAATATATAATAGTTGACAGACTATCATTTGTTGGAAAATCTTTTGTTACCCGCGTCTATTACCCTAGCCCTTAACACTTTGCCCTTCACAAATTTCTCTAGGGTAGACCTCACAGGTTGACCTGTCTGTGGGTCTTCCCCTGCACCAATGAATGGTCTACCAGGCTTACTTGTATGCCACAACTTCCTCGCTTGCATCATCCTGCACCATTTAAATTCCCTCCACCATTGAACTGTCGGGGTTAGACCTCCAAGCATATGTGTCATGTTAGTGTTAGTCTATACATCCTATCACGAGTGATCAAATGGGCTCTTATCATGTCCTGTTAGGGTCCCACAGTCAAATTTTTGTCATTTCATTAGGTCTTCAAGCAAAAATTTGGTCATTGGGCATTAGGTCTAGGACTATTTTCCCCTCCTTCCAAAATTTTCACATGATGGTCGATGTCATCACTCAACTGAGTGTATCATCATTCAGAGATCATCATCATCATTCTAGTTATCACCATCATGATTTCATTCAATTCATTGTCTCCATTAGGTCATTAGGGTTTCAGTCACCAAAACTGTCATTTCATGCATAAAATCCAACAATTGGAGGAGTGGTAATAGGAAAGTTTCTTCAATAAAGTTTGATTTCAAAAATGTAATTTTATATTTATATATGTAATAAGTACTTCATGTTCCTAAAGCTGCAATTCAAGTTTTGAAAACGATTCAAGGTTCCAAAAGGTTACAAAGTTCACAAATGTAATTCATTTTGAACAATGACATGTGGGGCCCATCATCACTCAAAAGGAGTCACTTCATGTTTATAAGAAGGCCAAAAATACATAATGAAGACTCATTTGCATTCTTGTGTTCTACTACCATCAAGCTCTCACCTCACATTGGCGAGAAAAATGTGTTTTTTACCTCGCACTAGAAAAAATTGGTCCTCGTTGCGCATACAGAGCCTTTGTTGCGCATCTGGAGGAGCACACTGCGCATAGAAAGCAGCGCACGAGGTAGAGTGGTGTCAAATTCATTTTTTAGCAACCAACTTGGTTTTTGAAGGTTTCTCTTCATCCATTTCAGTCTTCAAACTTCTTCAAAGGTAAGTTGAAGCCTTTCATACCCCCTTAGCACTATTATATCAAGAGGATTTAATAAAATAATTATTCCTCTAAGGTTTCCTGAGAATTCATGGTCTTGCTTCCAAATGATAATTTGTTGCACCAAACCCTATCTTTCTTGCTCTTACATCTCTGTTTGCAATTGACATATCACTTCCATCCATTACATACCCATTTCCCTTCATTTTCATCACTCTCCCTATAAAACCTAGCCCTATTATGCCAAGTTAGGCAGTTTTCCTAGCTAATATTGTGTTTGAATTTCCTAGCCCATTTCACTCCCTAAAGATCCACAAGACCCTTGCTCATCTCCCTAAATTTTTATACTCCCATCTCCCTTCCCTAACTCCCTCATTTTATTCCTTTACTTATGTTTCCATGTTTTTCCCTCCTATCATCTAGGGTTTAATCATGGAATTTTACTCATCACCATCACAGAAAACAAAATATAACAAATGGGGAAAGATACTGAGGTTTGAACCCTCCAACTGCAATGAAATTACTTCCTCACCATTCATCAAAAAGTGCTTTGAATATGTCAATTGTTTAGGGTTTTGTCAAAGAGTGGAGGAGTTAGGTTTTCATGAGCAGCTCATAGATATGTTTGCCACCACTTTGAAAGGAGAAAAGGCCACCATTGAAGGGATTGATTTCATATTTTCAGTGGATGCTAGATCTCACGCAACAGGAATACCAAATCATGGTGAGTATTGGTTCAAAGGCATGAACCTAGACCTTGAGGAGTACAAACCCTACTTGAAATCACAACACAAAGGAGCTCATTCACATGTTTTCCCATTCAGATATTTGTTGGAGAGATATGCACCATTGATGAAGGTTGTCATAAAAATTTTCACATGTGAGGGCAGGTTTTCAAGGTTGTATCAATACCACATTAGACTGCTCATGCACTTCATAGCTGTGAAGTCTCTCAATTTGTGCAATTTCTTGTATAGGAGTGTGATCAAAATTTATGAAAAGGTGCAACTGAAAAACAAAGAGCATTACCCTAGTCTCTTCCATCATAATTTGATAAAGGTCATAGTTCTCCATCAGTTGGCAGAAAAGAACATGACATGGGATTCCTTCATTGAAGCAGCCTTGCAAATGCACATAACTACTACACCAAGTCAGCAACAGACCATGTCACATACCATGCAGGAGGTTGGTTCATCAAGCAAGGTGGAAACTCAACCACCCAAAGAAGCAGTGACAAAGAGACCTAGGCCTAAGGTCACTTATACATATCAAAGAGGCAGAAGGCTTATGTTTTCTCCTAAAATTGAGGAAGGGGCCAAGACCACACCAGCAGAGCAGGGAACATCAATACAACATGACACATCCATGCATGATGTGGAAGAGCATGATTTTGACCTATTACACTTGGAGGCTAGTGATGAGCATGGAAATATAGAGAGGTTTATTAAATAAAAGGATGCACAGATCAAACAGCTCCAAGACAACTTGGCAAGGGAAAACTTCATCATTACATTTTTAGAGCAAGAAAACTAGCAGTTGAAGGCAAAACAATTGTCCTTGGAGAAAAGTCAGTTTGAGGAAAGCAAGCATAATGAGAAAGGAAAATCAGTGGTTGACATAGAACATCATGATGAACATGATGAGCATGAACAACATGTAAGGAGAAAGAGGCCAAGAACCATAGGTCTCAAAAGAGCATTGTAGAAGGAAAGAGAACAAGACCTTACAGATGAAGAGCTCAGTTTTGAAGACATGATTGCTAATGAAATCAATGAGAACATGAAGTTTTGGCTTGAGAAAGTCAACATCCACTTGGAGAAGCTCCTTGACAAGGACAACAGGGATAACAATATACATAAGCACATGGCTGACCATTACTATGCCCTAAATCAAATTTGTAATGTCAAGGTCAAAGACCTACAAGCCAAGCAAAAGGAAACCCTAATCATCCATGAGGAGAAGGGTAAGTTGGACTTACTTGTTGATGCATCCATGATAGCATAACGTACCTCATTTGGCACTTTAGGACCAATTTTGAGAAGATTTGGAGCATTTTTTTATTTTTTTGGTGAAATTTGGTGCAATTTTGAAAAATTCAGAAATTTGACTAAGTCCAGAAGTGCAGTGAGCTCACGCTGCGCTTCTTCCTTAGGCCTCCAAATGGCAAAAGGTCGACATTTCTCTAAATATAATGGCCTCCTATAAAAACCCATTTTCTCATATTATTTATTCAAGGCTCATATTTTGAGAAAAAATGAGAAAAAGGGGTCATAAATCAACATTTTGCCCCTGTTTTTTACTTTCGTTGTGCACAGGGAGACACCTTGGGAAAATAGCCATATCTCAGCAAAAAAATGAGTCATTTTTTATGCACAAATACCAAAAAGTCATATAAACTCTCCCAAACTTCCAAAAGATGTCTCAGTTTTCAATTTGGACTTCAGAAAGGCACATAAAAATGGCCTCCAACAGCTCATTGCGCTTCCGCAATTTTCTGATAATTTTGATAAATTTTCACTGTGTAAATTTTTGCAGTTTTCAGTTTGACTTTTGTAAAGTCAAAAGGTAAAAGTAAATGAATGTAAGGGGTTGAAAGTAAATGTAAATGGGTAAGATAGGGTTGATTAGGTGTCTTATGCTCCATTTAATACTTTGAGGAAATGTCTCATGATGGTTAGGAAAAGGAGGAATTGGTTGAGTAACCTCCCTAGTGTGTAGCCGATTTTGGATAGATGCGTGTATTTGGATTTTCTTGTTGGAAATTCGAATTCCAAGGGAGCATTTCGACCTCAATGGCTATATGAGGTACTTTGTAATCAGTTTCAAAGGTTGGATGTTATGGAATTGATCCTTGGACAGTAATGTATTTGTGAATTTGGTAGGAACTAATAGACATAATTTGCAGCTATTGTGGCGGGATTCGTGTGATATGTGCTTTAGCAGTGTTTCTTCTTCTATGATCATATGTTTGAATGTATTGTACCTTCCATTTCCATTTCCATGCCTTATGTGTTTGATTTCTAAGATGATAAGCATAATTCATTGATTTAATGCTCTGTTTTGGAGAATCTTTCACATTTTTGTTCATTTTCTTCTGATATAAACGAATTCATGAGATTCATGCTCGTTTTGAAACCCTATCAAGCTGCCCTGTACACAAAGATATCTTAAAGTGCTAAAGTGTGTGCCTACCTTACCCCATTACATTTTTGCAAATCTGATTTTCAGAGCCCTCACCTAGTCTTCCTAGACCTAACCCACCATCTAGCACAAAACCATCAAATCAACCAAACCCCGATCTAAACATATCTAGTCTAATATCCTTTACACTCCAGTCAATGGGTTGTGATCTCATTGAGAGAGCCCTCTCAGCCTAGCAGGGCTAGCTACTAGGTCAAAGTGGTATGTGGTTACCTTTGTTGGTCTCCTTTTCAGCCTTTGGAGAACTGGTGGAGTGCTAACATGTCCTATCGGTCCACACTATTACGATGTCATTACTTTCAATTGGTCCATGGATTCCTACTCCAACTTAATAGTTCTAACATCTTTGCTCCTCCCACTAAATCGCAACACTAAGTCATCTCGATTATCCCATGAACATTGTGCCTCATTACCTTTGGGAGATAGACTCCAGAACATAGATATTCACATCGATTGTCGCGACGTTACCCGTCGAAGCGAGTCCCACTTACCACTTCTCAGCCATGCGACAATCCCTTTTTGCATGGAAATTAGTTCTCTCATTGTCCAATGCACGACCTCCAAGCCATCCTGATCTATTCCACGCTACCAGCCTAGCCATGCTAGCTCAGTCCTCGTCAATCTAGTCTTTCTCTTGCATGACCATTTACAAGCTTCTAGGGCAGAACATTTTTCTTTATGCGCACATTTACATATACGTGGTCGAGGTAATGGTGGTTCCGTCTAATACTCGGGTTGTATAGAACCCACATAGAGTCATTTATGAAGAGCTCAACCATGGCTCGACCACGGTGGTTCTACAAATGTATGGACATGTGCCAGAGCTCGACTATAGCCATTAATGTTTTATGAAGTACACTATGGAGTATGCCTCTTAAGCTTGATACAAGAATACCCTCTTTGGGTTCTTGATGACAGAAATACAAGACACGGTCTAAGGACTTATCCATCCAGGCCAGGGACTTACCCATTCCGGCAAGGGACCCTTCCCTTCAGTATCTCAAAGTTCTGTGGTTCCTTGGGTCCTCAATATTGTATGGGGAACATATCGAGCTTGGCTTAGAGGCTTACATGCCTATTTTGAGGAACAAGTAGACATAGTAAGATAATAAAAGTAGCCAGAAAGTAAATGATGCCAAGAAGGCCACAAGGAGTTCAACATTTCATGAATAAAAAGGAAATGTTCCTTTTTAGTTGGACTACACGCATAGACAATATACACCGAGACATGACTAAAAATATTACAAGTCCAAAAACATTTCATTCTTATGGATGGGAATTCCAGGCATGGACCATGCAATTGGTCATTAAACATTAATTGCTACATGCTTGAGCCTATTAGCGAGCATCCAACACCCTTACTACCTATAGTGGTGTTATTTAGTTCCTACGACACACTCATCCAGATGATTATATATGTGGATTTATTGCATAAATAACATTAATGCAATCATCATGGTAACATGCATACATTCATCAAAATTTAACCATTCCAACCACAATAAAACATGAACCATTCATACAATAAGTGCAAAAATGGCTTACAACTCAATCATGAGATCAATAATGAGGAATGCATTTATAGACACTTATTTGGAATCAATACTGGAATTGGCAACAAAGATCGAGACAATGACTCTCCACCTAACCATAGATTGTTGCAGCTAAGCCTTACTTACAATTGTTAACCCCGAGACAAATTTCAACACTTGAGGTGGGGTTGCTTCTAAACTCTTTCAGTCAACCAACACAACTGAAACAGGATGTCACAAGGTCGTTACTACCTTCATCCACCAGTTAATCTCACACATATCAGGTATATACACATTCATGCCAACTTCTCACAATACAAAGAACTCCAAATCGCTTTTAGGAGAAGAAAGTCCACCATCAGGAAGGTTCAACAATGGTTAAGTTGTTAATGGGTAAAGAAATTGCTTCTCTATGTGGTTCCTCAATGATTCAAGCACCAAAGCTTCAGCCCCAAGTCAACTTCTAGTGGTTCTTCAACCCTCACAAGCACCTTCCTAGGTGGTTCCTCAGTGAGTTAAGCACCCGAGATTTAGCCCCAAGGCAACTCCTGGTGGTTCTTTAGCCCTCACAAGCATCTGTGTGATTCTTCCCAGATCTAACAGGCTCATCAAACCACGATATTCTAGTGGGTTCTTCAACTTTACAAGCAAGCCACACTCTAAACAATTCACAAAGTCATCCTTACTCATGATGTTTTTTCGCTGGTGCTCTTTTCCAGAACTCGATTCACTGTTCTAAACCACTTGATCTCTCTTTCAGTTATGTGTTCTCAGGAAATAGTTATGAAAATTTTCCGTTCTCAATAGTTCTCAAACTTGCATTCATTGTTGATACCTACTTGTGTGCAAGATACCTCCTCCCAAACAGATCAATTGCCTTCATTTTTCCCACAATTTGCACAACAGTCCTATCCTGACAGTGCAACCCATGTTGCTCTTAAATTTCTTGTCCTTTTATTTCTTGTTGTTTGAGGTGAAGGACACTTGGACCATTCCTTTCTCTTTCAGTTGAATTCAATGCACAATCAACACATTTACTTCCTTTCAACCAACCAGAATTGATATTTAAAGAACAACCATTTTATCAAGAAACCCCCTTCCTCGAGCAATTGAATTGTGTCCCTTTCTCAGTCATTTAAAATAATTATAATTATTTACAAGAGGGAAAATTTCAACCATGGAATATCATAGTCCCCTCGCCCTTGAGTGGGAACATGTAATGTCCCAAATGGGGAAATTTCTGCACTGCCAGGAATATCTTGAGATATTCCTATTTTCCAACTCTGGGAGTATTAACAATCAACACTGAACTATTTCAGAGATTGAATGCTAGGGAATTTACTAAATATGTCAACTCCACAAGGAATAATGAGATCCAGAGGCTACCTAGCCCACTAGCAGACTCTGCCAATAGAACTTGTCAAGAGCTAATAATTCCCTTCAAGGAATTTCTGCAACAGCTGTCCATGAGGACGCTGTATAAGGAAGCCCATGTGAAAATAAGGCAATCCAATGCTGGGATGCCTTGGAATACATCTGATACAAACTCCCTGCAGAATATAAGCCCAAATAAATAACCCTAAGGGGGTTATTCAGATCTCCCACCAACAAGTACATTGAAATAATGATCAATGAGAGAATCCTCAGTAGTATTAAAACTCCAACATATAACAACAGTGAAATAATGATTCATGCAATATGAGAAGAGTACAAATCTGATCCATAATCTGTAGCATCAAATGCAATACAAATTCCTTGAGGAAAATACCTCTCAAGGTGAGCTCTAATCAGCCTCAATAGGAAATGTACATGAAATAAGAGAATACACTGCTACATGATCCAGCTACTCTATAACTGCGCAGTCTCTAAGGGAAACTGACTGTAGACTGAGATATACAACATGATATGACAATATAAGCTCAAATAAATATAGGGGAGAAAGATCTCAACCCTAGAAAACATTATTACCTCAATCCTCCAGGGGGTTGGCTAAAATACATAAAATAGAAAAATGTCGGAGTTGCAGTGTAGCTGTTGCAACTCAATAATAATACAAGAATGGAGAAGGAAGTAGATGTTTCAATTGACAATGATACCTCCTCCAATGATCTCCATAATGAAGGGGCTGATCCCCTTACTGAAATTTGCACTCACTAGTGCACAAAATGAAACCCTTATGCAAGCCACCTCTGAAAATAACGCTGTATGGGAAGGAGACTACGTTGGGCATGAGAGAAAACATATGGCCCAATGCCAAGATCTGCAATGAAAGCTCTAGGATCTCCTTTGTTGATCTCCTAGAGAAAGAGATAGGCCTCTCCTCTACAGAACAACTACGGAAGTGAGATGGTGAAGGTCCCTCACTGCAACACCAGCAACTCCAGCGTTCTCTTGCTGCAAGAATAATGCAGTAGTTATAGATGACTACTTTGGCCTCAAGCCATGGTGTGAGGAAGATTAAGAACAATCTCTCCATGGCCTCCCATGGAAGAGAAGGGAATTCCTAAACATGAATCCCTCTTGTGCTAAGCAGCACCAAGTTGAAGAGAGCTTCAACTTCGAATTCTATCTCCAAAGAATCTCCAAGAATGATCTCCACAATGGCTCTCCTTCATCTTTTATGCAATGTGTGCATGGATCCTGCTCACATTAGGGTTTCTCTCATTTCAAATTTCCCTCCACTCCAACTACGCAATCTTCTTGTGCAAGTTTCCCCTCTTAGGGTACGTTGTTGACTTTGGTCAACCATGGTCTAGCTCACTTGCTTTTGGCCCTTTTCACACTTGGGGCTGCTATCTTAAGCCACTTAAGCGACTTTTTGCACCTTAGGAGTGTTTATTAGATTGCTACATGGGTTCCCTCACCCATTTTATTCCTTTTATTAAAATAAAAGCAAGATTAATGTTTTAAATACTTTATTGCAAAATTTGGAACATTACAGTCCTCCCCTCCCAAAACTTGCTTGTCCTCAAGCAAGAGCAAGGATGAACTGCAAAATGTCCTCCACTCAAGGCTTGGAGTCTGAAATATCCTCCTGTAGATCCTCCATCCTCAAGCAATCAACCAAGCAAAATGAGTCACCCTCCAACTAGGCAACTCCTGAAAGTACTCCTCCACCTTGTGCTCGTGAGAAATAGATGGGCTGAATTTATGAACTTGGTAAGCTTCATAGCCTATCCCACACTGTCCTCTTCTCCACTCACGATGAATGTGGAGTGAAAGCTGAACTTGGGCTGCAACAGTGTTGCCTTTAAGAGGCATGACGAAGTCTAGATCCCCAAGGACCTCTCCTCCAACGCTGCAAATCAAGCTGGCCCAAATCATCTCATATGTGATGAGTTGGAATTCATCAACATATGGCATCCAAACAATAATATGGTTCACCTCATGGAAAAACACATGGTTGCACGTGGTGACCATATCATCTTCCATACTCCCCTTGGAGCATGTGCTGCAAAATAATGGAGGTCTTCTCTCCCAAAGGGCACATCCACCCAATGAGTCTCTCCCTTCTCATGATACATAGGGGCTGCTACTGATATATGGCTGAAATGAGAGACCCAAGCCACCCCATCAATCATACAATCCATGAAATTCCTTCTCCAAAATTTTGAACTCTCCAAATAACTCCTCCCACATGAAGGAAAGAGATGAAGTTTGGCAATCATGGGCTACCCATTGCTCCTCCTGAAACATACAACATGCACAGTAGGGAGAATCATACTCCCAATGGGCATCTTCAATTTATTTCCCTCCTTCAAAACAATGCTTCCTCTGAACAACGTTCCACCAGCAACATATGGAAGCATAAACTTATGAGAGCAAGGAGGTGAAATTTGGTCCAATGCATGGAACCAGCGCAGGGCATTTTTTGCCTGCCTCAATATATGATGCAAAAAGTGTCTTTGTAGCCACTTTTTTGCTGCCACATCCATCCTGCAAGGTGTGATCATGAAAACACATTTTGGTGCCAAAGGGGCACACCCAAAACTATGTGGCTTTCCCCCACAAACCACCCATAAGATGGCCATCATTCTTGCTGCAATAGACCATAAGTATAGCCAGAAATAATGTGCAAGAAGGAAGGATCCTCCTTGATATAACATGTTGATCATAAAAACAAGAGAGTATAAGTCATAAAACAAATGGTTACCTCCCTCATCATGCACTTTTTTCTTTGAGCTGAAAGTGGCTCAAGTGAAAGTTCTCCCTTACTGCAATATAGTAGGGAAGTGGTTGTGCCAATCCTCTCTTCATCTCTTGGGCTATGCATCTGCTCATAAGCTGATATACCTCCATTAGGATGCCATCCCAAGTGGATTCCTCCATCACTGAATAATATGCAGTAGCATGCATGAAAAGAGAACCCAAAATTTCTACATGTAGACCTCTCTTCTTGTGCTTGTGCAACCAAGCCAAGAGAGTCAAAATGTGGTAAGAAGTGCTCTCCTCCATTACTCCTTCATGCTCATCACCTACATGCCTCCAAAGTACATTACTTTTGAAGTGGTTTGAAAGTCACTCCAACAAGTAACTCAAGCTCTCAAGTGACAGCGCTGCTGGCCTTTGGAGTAGGGCCACTGTCATCTCAAAGCTCCCCTCTTTGACATGAATCTTGCCAAAGACTCCTCCCATCATGTTGCTACAAATGTAGAGCTCCTCTCATGAAGAAGGTGCTACTTGGCATCCAATATCAAAGAGCAATCCTCTTGCACTATGCTAGTGCCTCCTCTTGCTCCCGCAACATTCAAACAAAATCTGAGCAACATGAATGTTTGTTGCTCCTCCATACTTCCACCATACTCAATCTGAAATGGGAACATAATGAGTGGTAAGAGAAATTCCGTCCCATCATGATGCACCCATGCTCTCCTCTTTGTCCATCAAGAGCAATAATTGTGAAATGATCCTGGGACCTGTGGGTTATGGATCCTCCACATTTCCGTTGGGCACACTCCATCCATAAGGCTCTGCTCTCTGGTGTAAGTATCCTGCCACTTGGTACCTCTTTCACAAGAGCTACCATTGTCCCAAAACATATTTCTCCTTTTGCATTTCATGGGACATTGAAATGCAATCTCCTCCATGGTCCATGTCTCAAACCCCAACCTCATATGTGGTGCATGACTCATCAAGGGTGTCTGAGAATAATAGCACAGTGCAGTGAAAGTACCCTCCTCAAGACAATCAGCATGCAATAATGTACAATCCTCCATGATAGATGAAAACTCATGCATACCTTGGAGAGATTTGGAAGAATCTTGTGTTGCTGCAAGAGTCTCTTCCTCAAGTGTTCTGGCTGCCTCAATAGCTGAAGGTGGGGGCTGCTCCTCCATGAATGTAACAACGGTGGCATGTGCCTTTGGTGGTGAGGGCTCCTCCCTCCTTTGGCCAAATCTTTCGATCAAGATCTGAGAAAAATCAGCAAGAGTAGAAACCCTTGCATGCCTCCCATGGCTAAACCACCAAGCTCTTTCCTCTTCCTGCTGAACAAGTGTGAAAAGATAGAGTCTCTTGGAAGACTCTAGGGTTTGCTCCATATTCAGCAAGATACTTACTTAGAATTCGAATTCCAAGTGTTCACCATGCTTCTGCTCTGCTTCTCTATGAGAATAGGAAGTGCATGGTCCTTCCTCTTCTCCTTCTTCTATCTCCTCAACCTCCTTGGAGAGGTTCTTGCTGGACCCAAAACTGATGAGATTGATCTCATCTTATCCATCATCTTGACCTCTTCCTCTTTGAAATTCGAAATTCACAGGCTGAGCCAAGTTTGAAGCTCTGATACCACTGTAATGTCCCAAATGGGGAAATTTCTGCATTGCCGGGAATATCTTGAGATATTCCTATTTTCCAACTCCGGGAGTATTAACAGTCAACACTAAACTATTTCATAGATTGACTGCTGGGGAATTTACTGGATATGTCATATCCACAAGGAAGAATGAGATCTAGAGGCTACCTAGCCCACTAGCAGACTCTGCCAATAGAACTTGTCAAGAGCTAATAATTCCCTTCAAGGAATTTCTACAACAGCTGTCCATGAGGACGCTGTATAAGGAAGCCCATGTGAAAATAAGGAAATCCAATGTTGGGATGCCTTGGAATACATCTGATACAAAATTCCTGCAGAATATAAGCCCAAAGAAATAACCCTAAGGGGGTTATTCAGATCTCCCACCAACAAGTACATTAAAATAATGATCAATGAGAGAATCCTCAGCAGTATTAAAACTCCAACATGTAACAGCAGTGAAATAATGACTCATGCAATATGAGAAGAGTACAAATCTGATCCATAATCTGTAGCATCAAATGTAATACAAATTCCTTGAGGAAAATACCTCTCAAGGTGAGCTCTAATCAGCCTCAATAGGAAATGTACATGAAACAAGAGAATACACTGCTACATGATCCAACTACTCTATAATTGCGCAATCTCTAAGGGAAAATGACTACAAACTAAGATATACAACATGATGTGACAATATAAGCTCAAATAAATATAGGGGAGAAATATCTCAACCCTAGAAAACATTATTACCTCAATCCTCCAAGGGATTGGCTAAAATACATAAAATAGAAAAATGTCAGAGTTGCAGTGTAGCTGCTGCAACTCAATAATAATACAAGAATGGAGAAGGAAGTAGATGCTGCAATTGAAAATGATACCTCCTCCAACGATATCCAAATTGAAGGGGCTGATCCCCTTACTGAAATCTGCACTCACTAGTGCACAAAATGAAACCCTTGTGCAAGCTACCTCTGAAAATAATGCTGTATGGGAAGGAGACTGCGTTGGGCATGAGAGAAAACCTATGCCCCAATGCCAAGATCTGTAATGAAAGCTCTGGGATCTCCTTTGCTGATCTCCTAGAGAAAGAGATAGGCCTCTCCTCTACAAAAAAACTCCAGAAGTGAGATGGTGAAGGTCCCTCACTGCAACACCAGCAACTCCAACGTTCTCTTGCTGCAAGAATAATGCAGTAGCTATAGATGACTGCTTTGGCCTCAATCCATGGTGTGAGGAATATGAAGAACAATCTCTCCATGGCCTCCCATGGAAGAGAAGGGCATTCCTAAACAGGAATCCCTCTTGTGCTAAGCAACACCAAGTTGAAGAGAGCTTCAACTTCGAATTCTATCTCCAAAGAATCTCCAAGAATGATCTCCACAATGGCTCTCCTTCATATTTTATGCAATGTGTGCATGGACCCCACTCACATTAGGGTTTCCCTCATTTAAAATTTCCCTCCACTCCAACTACGCAATCTTCTTGTGCAAGTTTCCCCTCTTAGGGTACGTTGTTGACTTTGGTCAACCATGGTCTAGCTCACTTGCTTTTGGCCCTTTTCACACTTGGCGCTACTATCTTAAGCCACTTAAGTGAATTTTTGCACCTTAGGAGTGTTTATTAGATTGCTACATGGGTTCCCTCACCCATTTTATTCCTTTTATTAAAATAAAAGCAAGATTAATGTTCCAAATACTTTATTGCAAAATTTGGAACATTACAGAACACCGTCCTTAGTGTTCAATAACCATAAACAAAACAAACACAACTGACGTGTAATTTTATACACACAACTTTGTACAACATTTACAATGTATTTACAATCTGTTTTACACGGAAAACTGGAAAGGATATGTTTCCCTCATATGGTCAGCCATTTCCCGTGTGGATTCCTTGGGCCCAAAGTGACTCCATTTCACTTTGACTTACTCTATTACTCGGTTCCAGAGTGTGAGTTGTCTCCAATCTAGGATGCATAGAGGTTCCAGCTATAACTTTCCCTCTAGTTCCACATGTAACACAGTTTATTCAATAACATGATTAGTGTCTTGTACATATATCTTAAGCAATGAAACATGGAAAACATCATGGAATTTTATCGATGGAGGTAGGGCTAATCTATAGGCCACTAGTCCAATCCTTTCAATGATCTCAAAAGGCTCACAAATTATGGTGCCAATTTAGCACATGACCCCATCTTCAAGGAACATTTCTTAGGTTTGATCCTTAGGTAAACATGTTCCTCAACTTGAAATTCCTTATGCACCCCATGTTGATCCGCATAACTCTTTTTCTTGTCTTGCGCCAACTTTAAATTTTGTATGATGATCTGCATTTGTTGCTCCATTTATTTTAATAATCAGGCCTAATAAGGACCCTATTTTTTGGTTCACTCCAGCTGATAGGAGTATTGCAACTTTGTCCATGAAGTGCCTTGAATGGACTCATCTTCAAATATTGTTGGTATCTGTTTTTGTAGGCAAATTCTACAAGTCGAAGGTACTCTTCCCATTTCTTTGGCTGGTGCATTACATACATCCTCAACATGTCTTCGAGGATATTTTTTGTCCTCTCTATTTTCCCATATGTTTGTGGGTGATAAGTTGTACTTGTAACGACCTTAGGTTAAAAGTTAATAACGGAAAAATAAGACCAAGGTCATCAGACACGTATTCTAAGTTGAATGTTGGGCAAAACATCCTCGTGGGTGTCACTTTCGGTTTATTATGGGTAAGGAAATTAAGGTAGTGGCAAAGAAAAAGAGGCATTAATTGGAATTTATTTATAAAAATAAAGGAAAATAGGAGAAAAGGGAGATGAAAGGTCATAGGTTTGCATGAGAGGGAAATTGAAAGAAAATAGAGGAAAATCAAGAAAATAGAGGCCTCAATGATAAAAAGGCTTTTGAGGATCACTTTACAACTTTTGTCAGTTCAGTTTTGGAGATCTCTCTATTCTCTCACACTATTAAACACTTGAGCACTCTTGGAGCACTCAAGCATTCTAAAAAGGAAAGAAAAGGGAGGACAAGCAAGGAAGGTTGGATCAAGCAACTTTAGTAGGAGGATTTGTAGGTAACAGGTTGCATGCATGATTCCTAGTTGGTTTGTGAATGCATGGTACATTAATTTGTGTATTTGGTTTATTTGATGTCATTGCCATGGATTTTTCCAGGTGTAACATCGGTTTCAGCCTTGCCTTGTCATTTCCGGATAACCATGGTGTGATGGGATTATTTTCTTGGTTGAGCTTTGGATTGCCAAAAGGTTTTCAAACTGGGTGAGGTTCGGGAAAATTCCCAAGGGTTGGGGTGGAGGTGGTTTAATATCTAGGAAGCCCTCGATAAGTGGGTGGAGACGAGAAAATTACTCAAGGTATTGGTGAAGAAACTCTTAGGCATCCAAGCTTGTTTTGGGCATTGTGATCTCTTAACCGGTTTTGGCGAGATCGTGATAACTTGAGGGTGGAGGGGATTTAATCTCTGGGTATCCATGGTTGTTTATGTCTTAATATTCCATATTCATGATTGGAATATGGAACAGGGGTGATTGGTTGAAATAATGATTTGGTTCAACCTAATCTATGGTCGGGTGGTACATGGAAGTCCCTGACTTGGTTGGATTTTTCATAAGTGAATAAAGGTTATCTTTCATATTGTTGTCTATGAGCACATGTACTTGTCATTATGGTGATTTGATGGTCATTATGTCATGGTTATTAATCTGGTTATGTGTTGGTTCTAAGCATGGATTTGCAATGTACTCTAGTGATGTCTTGTTTAGGATTTGATAAGTATTTGATGGTTAATGAATGCATGGACTAACAAATGCTATTGTGGCTATTATGAGAGGGAATTTGTCCTTCATGGTGATTCTTAGATAAGTTTCAGACTATTATGTTTAGATATGCATTCATGACATGTAGATTTCATGTTCACCATATGTTTGACAGTATGACTCTTATCGTTAGGCCTGGTTAGGTCAAGTCCTTGATCAAGTTTTTTATGATTAACATTGTATTCAAGTCTTTTATCATTCGAGAAAGTCTTCAGAAGTTATAGCCAGTGGTCTGGAGGCTAGCCTAGAATTGTGGCTCATATATTGTGACTGCAGGCACTGAACTAAGGATTTTGGGTCACAACCGCACTCACGCAAGCTTGTGCATGCAGTTGGAGGGTCACAACCGCACTTGTGCAGGCTTGTGGATGCGGTTGGTGTAATAGCCATGGTAAAAATTCCATGTATTAAAGTAAATAACGGCAAAATAATAACCACAGTTGATGGGACACGTATTCCAAGCTGAATTTTGGGCAAAACATCCTAGTGGGTGTTCATTTGGTTTATTATGGCTAAGGAAATTGGCAAAGACAAAGGCATTTGGAAAGGCAAAATGGAATTTTGGCACATTTATTTATGAAAATAATGAAAAATAGGATAAAATAAAGGTGAAAGGTCACAAGTTGCATGTGAGGAGGAAAATGAATGAAAATAATGGAAATTGAAGAAATTAGAGGCCTCATTGATAAAAAGGCTTCTCAGGATCAATTAGTAAGCTTTTTTGCTCACCTTTTCAGTTGCTCTCTCTCTCTCTCTTGGACACTTAGAGTTTCTTGTAGCATCTTGGCATTGGACCAAGAAAGGAAAGAAAGTAATAAGAAGGAGGAAGCAAGCAAGGAAGAGCAGGAATCGAGCATCTACACGGGATTCTTTCCAGGTATTGATTTGCATGTGTGATTTCCTTGCTAGATATGGCATGCATGGTATTGCATATGGTTCTTTTCTGTCTTGGCATGGTTATTTCTAGGTGTGACAGTGTTTTCATCCTAGCCTTGCCATTTTCAGATAGCCATGGTGTTGTGGAGTTCTCATGTTTTGGTTTAGCTAAATTGTCGATGGATTTGAAGTTGAGTAAGGTGGATCTACGAATTGATATAACACATGGCTTAGTAACCCCTGAACCAGACTGTGGTTTGCGGTAAAGCCGGATAGTGTGTTGCCTCGGTGGACCTAGGAATCCTCGACCTATGAATGGAGGGATATACGGTAAAGCCTAGAGGTGGTTTTCTTGGGTTTAGTACCTAGTGATCTGGGTTTGGATTGCGGTAAATCCTAAGAGGTGGGTGCTCTTCGTTGGTCCTGAGAATCTCATTATTTTGGTATTTGATCTATAAATGCACTAGTTTATATGTGGATTTTATTGTTGTTATTATGCTAGTTATAAGCCTGTAGTTCAACAGTGAATGATGTATGGATCTCCCCATATTTTTACTTGTAAATGAATGCACAATGTATCTTTGGTCAAATAGATGGTATTGCAACTAATGATGTAGGGGAGCAATGCTTCTTAATGATTCTCATATAAGTATGAGACCCCTTTGCTATGTTATGTTGTTTATACTTGTAGTTGTTATGTCTGCGACATGTTTGACGAAATTTCTGTTGTGACTAGTAGGGGTCTAGTTTAGTCCTCATGGATATTTTTGTAAATGTATCATTGTTTGGTAATTTTCATTCATCTTTGAACTTGTCATAAAGTTCTGGACAAAGAACTAAGTTATGGGTCTGAAAAAGTGACTCAAATCCTGAGGACGCTAGCACAACGCTGAGGAATTTAGTCCCTGGACGTTGGCTTGTGGGCTTATGCATGCGTCCAGAGACCCATAGATGCTGGCTTGCAAGCCTGTACATGCGTCCAGAGGCTCAGGAGCTAAAAATCTTAGTGGGACCCAAGATCAGGATTCCTGAATGGTTGGGTTGGAGCTTAGGGGTGTTATTGTTGGTGTACAAGGTCCGTGTGAAGAGTTTTAGTCGATTCCATTTCCTTAAGGTCACTTAGGAGGTTGAATCTCACCATAATAGCCTCTCATTGCATATTTACCCCGGTTTCTTCGGTAGATGTGGGAAGGGGATGTTACAAGTGGTATGAGAGCATGGTTCAACCCTCAGACTAGATGGGCGGTGTGTTGATCATGCATTTATGTTGGTTGCATATGAGTTTAGTATGCTTTTGGTCTATGTTCTTTCGCATGGTGCTGATCATGGTTGTAGTGATGTCATGTGAAGGTTGATGGTGTTGCTGATTGGATGTGGTCATCATGAATGAATGTCAGTTGTATATGCATCTGTTGTGCATGTTAATGTCTATATGTTGTTATTCATGCATTGTCATGGCAAGACTCTTGTCCATGAGGTAATTGTATACATTTTAGGTCATCATGGTGCTTTTGGTATGTTATGATGCTAATGTGTTGGTTGATATAGAGCATGAGATGCAGATCATTGAAATGAAGTTACGGCACTAGACTTTGGGGTGAGAGTAGATCATCATACATGTATTGTATGATTGGCATGCAAGTATGTTAGTTAATGGATTGTTATAAGCATTAGGGTTATGTACATGTTTGTTAGTCTATTGTTGTTGTGGTTACATGTACGTAGATGTTAGTGAAATAATGTGGTCATATGCACATGTGTCGATAGTCATGAATGATAGTAATTTGTTGTTATATGCATTGTTGTTGTTTTATGTTAGTTAACTTGATGATTATGTTATATGTTGTTGATAAGTATGTTATTTGTTAACTTGATGATTGTTACATGATAGTTAACTTGATGATTATGTTATATGTTGTTGATGAGTATGTTATATGTCATTCAACTTGATGATTAGGGTTATTTCATTAAGATCTGGATGTTACATGTATCATGCTAATTTGGATAGGCATATGCATTTGGTTAGGGTTATGACATTCAGGTATGAGTTGACCTAATTATGACAGTGTGTTGTACTAATCTAGACTAATTGTGCATATGTTAGTGTTATGCATGGATGACATTTTTTTATGAGCTTATGATGTGAACATGTTAGTTAGTTACTGTTATGGATGTCATGATATTATTTGTGTTTGAATTGATGTGTTGTGAAGTTATATCGTGCAAACTAGATTGATTGTGCAGACAAGATAGCCTCCCCTAAGACACATTAAGGTATGATTTTTCTTATGATGTATACTTAGTGGTTGACCGTTTGACTATGTTGTTTATTTTGTGTTTGAGTGCTTGGTGTTTATTATATCTTCTAGTTGATTTATCTAACATGGTACATTTATAGTTTGTTTAAATGTTTGATTAATTGCATGATATGAATAAGTGATTGAAAGATTGTAGGAATGAATGGTATTGTTTTAGGATGATTGTACTAACGCATTATATGCCGAGACAATTGATATGTACTTGAGTGTAATTGTGTGCTAGTTGTAGTATTAAGATTTTGATTGTTGTTTGATTATATCATAGTTGTTAGTCTTGGAAAAGGTTGATTTCAAATTGATAGCTATGATTTCTTGATATATGGAACATGTGATTAAAATGTGTGAGCAGTTGCAAGGTAACATGCTTGGTATTATAATGAAAAGGTAGCCATTGAATTGTTTATATAACTAATAGTTGGGTGATGTGATAGCATGTAATAAGACTCAATGGTAGCAAGGTAAATGGTAAAAGAAAGGAATTGGGTAAAAATTCCTTTAGCTATGTCTGGAAACCCTAATTCCAAGCAAATGATCACTTTGCATGGAGACAATAAGTCTTCTTAAACTTGATTTCGTCTGACATTATGCGGTTATATATACTATAGTCATCAACATGTATTTGACAGGTATAACAGTTGGTTTCTAGTTATAGCTGGATCTGTCAAGGAATTGGAGTCCCTTGAGAGATGGTATGGATGTGTTTAGTTACGAGGATGTGCACTTGGCACAACAAGGTGAGATAACTAGTATGTTGTTATGTTTATTTATGCACTGACAATTATGTGTTTATGGTAGTATGATACAGGGGAATACATGGAAAGATATTGCCATGAAATCTTGAAGAACGCTCGGGTTGATATTTCCTTGGAAGTATTGGGAACCATGGGAGATTGAGTCATGATGTTTATCTCTAGTCTTGTGCTTTTGGTCTTTTATGATTTGTTTGCGCTTTATTTGAAAATTTGTTTATGCCCGGTGCAAGGCCTTGACACTTTTTTTGTGGTGTCATATTTTTATTGATTTTCATGGTTTTCATCTTGTTTTTTCTTATACTTTCCTTTTGTTTGAGAGTCTGGGAATTGGTTGGGAAAGAGGAAAGTTAGTGGAGCTCGAGAGAGCCGAATGAAGTCCAACAGGTAATGTAAGAGACGGATGAAGCTCGGTGCATGAGTAAGTGCAATGAAAGGTAAGAATATGATAGTCGGTTGGATTGGTTGAATCCATTGGGTAAATGGACAGTGGCATAAAAGGTAAAGTAAATGGATCTGAAGTGTCTGATGTCGTGGTCGTGTTGGGAACAATTGTTCTCAATGTTGTGCATATTGTGCACAGATAAAGGAAGTTCTATTAACCGTAACCTTATACTATCTGGTAATTGTGATGTGGTCAAGATTATGCTAGTGTTTATATATGTATACATGTATGTATGTATGTATGTATGTCGTGTCTAACAGGGTAATCATGGATCATGATTTTTTAAATGCTAATGTTTATATGTATAAATGTGTGTATGTATGTCGTTTTTTGACAGGATTGTGACTGATTTATGCTAATGATTATATATATGTACGTATGTATATATCTATGTCACTTTGTGACAGGGTTGTCAAGGATCATTCTTGAGGAGGAATGATTGCTTATGCAGGTGAATGGAATGAAGAGGTTCTTGTTCTTATGAGGAAGCAAGTGGGAAGAGTAACTCTGACAGATCTACAAAGTCAGTATCATGTGGATATAAATTAATATTATATGCTTGTACTATGCCTATGTTTATGTCATGGGCAGGTAATGCTGAGTGGTACATCAGCAGAGTAAAAGTAGTGTGATCTGCTGCATGCTAAGATAATCATGGATAGTGGAAAGACACTATAATCAAGGTTTCTTGTGGGGTCAGTGTGTCATCTATGGATGTGCAGTATTATTGTTATGCATATGTTGTATATTCAGTGATTGTACCTATGGTGATGTGTACATGTAACATATTTAGTATTGTGTACATACGATGTTGTATGTATATTATATATATGGTGTGATTGTATATTGTATATTTTAGTGATAGATATAGGTGGTGTTATGTACATGTTGGATATGCGGTGTTGTGTACATATTGTATTGTGCGCATGTTGGATATGCAGTGTTGTGTGCATATGGTACTGTGTGCATGTTGTATATGCAATGCTATGTACATATGGTGTTGTGTGTGTGTTGTACATATGGTGCTATGCACATATGGTGTTGTGTGCATGATTTTACATGTTGTGCTGTGTGCATGTGGTGTTGTGTACATGTGGTATTGTGTACACATTGTACAGGTGATGTGGTGTACATTTGGCATTGTGTACATATGGTGTAAGTGGTGCCGTGTACATGTGATGTTGTGCACACGTTGTAAGGGAGAAATGCTTCTTAGTGATTCTCAGATAAGTATGAGACCCCTATGCTTAAATATGTTGTTTACACCTGTAGATTCAATGTTTGTGACATGTTTGAAAAAATTACTGTCATGGCTAGGAGGGGTCCAGATGAGTTCTTGTTGATGTGATTGCTTCTGTATCATTGTCCTATTGTTATTTACCATTCCTTAAGTTTTAATGATGTTTTGGGTAGTGACCTAGGCTTTGGGCCTGAAAAGGTGGCTCAAATCTCAGATTCGCAGGTATAAAACTGAGCATTTGGGGCCCTGGCCGCTGGCTTGCAGTGTTATGCCTGCGGCTATAGCCTCTTGGCCGTTGGATTGCAGTGTCATGCCTGTGTCAATGGCTCAAAGAGGCCAAAAGGTGAGTGTGACCCAAGGGTAGGAGTCCTTAAAGGCTGGATTAGCTCCCGGGGGTGTCATTGATGATGTATAAGGTTTGTATGTTATGTTTCCATCGGTTCCACTTCCTTAAGGTGACCTAGGAGGTTGAATCTCATTATGGTAGCCTCTTATCACATATTTACACTGGCTAGTTAGTTGCTTGGGTAGATTTGGAAAGGGGGTGTTACAGAGTTGTATCAGAGCATGGTTCAACCCTTAGACTGGATGGGCAGTGTGTTGGTCATGATTTTATGTTTGTTTCATATGTGTTTCTCATAACTATCGTGTATGTTGTAGAAATTTGAATAATAGCTGAATTATTCACCGAGATTATCCTGATTACACACTATTTAAGCTTCATGCATAATACATAACCTCTTCTACAATTGATCATCAATATGCGGAAATAGAAGCAGTCGCATGCACACATTAAAACATAATCAAGCACACATATAACACAATATGTAATGGGGAAAGCATACAGCTGAAAACCCCCAACTATCTGTATATTATAATGATAGAGAAAATGTAACAATACATAGCACAAAGCTCTCACAGCTCTCAGCACTATCTCACATGCTACACACAAACTAGCACGGAAGATGAACAAGTCACAGGTTCAAATCTCCTCCACAAGTCTGCCTGCCTCTATTGCGCAATCCAAGATGAATAATGATGAGATCCAAGTTCGAATCCCACTAGCTTCAACTGCGCAATACTCATTTTAAATCTCAATCAATGTGTGTGCAAATCTCATGCACAACCATAGTCACAACTGATAGTAGATTCACCCTTTCACCCACCTCTAACACTGGTCTCCACTGAACTGTCCATGCATTGCAGTTAACTGATGTGTTCTTTAGTTGAATTATGAGTTAATAATTAGTGAATTAATTAATAATTAATTCACACCACTCATCACTAGTGTATTTTTCAGTTAGACTAAATACAACTAGTTCAACTAAGTTAAATAGAACACAACTCCACCAACTGTCTCATCAACTCCACCAAACTCTGCCACATGAGTTCTAACTGAAGTCAACCATGCAATAGCTCAACTAACCCTTAGGAAAAGCGTATTTCCTTCTGTTAGCTGCATGTGCCACATCCGTAGCTCGAACTGAAGTGCTCCAAGAGGATAAGATAATGTTTATAGTCCAAATATTATCAAGGGCTAATAATATTTTACTGATCTATTTTTAGACTGGCAGTCTAAAAATAGACTTCGCCCAATGTCTAAAAATAGAGGTCCATCTATTTTTACCAACTTGACCAATCATCCATAAATAGCATCCTGCAACTCATAGACCATGATCCATATGTCTAAAAATAGACTTTGCGACAAAAATCACCTATGTGGCCCCCCACCTAGTTTAGGTGATCACTTTCCAACTAAGGTCAGGAAAGATGTTTCAGGATGCCTCCTTCACTGTTTCTTGTTGCCATCTTCAACACTCCCTCTCAACAAGAAAGGATTGTCTTTGCATGCGACATGCAACTCCATGCATTCGCCCTGCAACCTTTACAAGCGTCATGCAACTCCATGCATCTATTCACTGAAAAGATTCACATCTCCCGTCATGTGAAAGGAAGCGCCACTATCAAAATACCACCCCGATCCCAATGCACTAGACACCATGCATGCGATCAATGAGAAGTCCAGCTCAAATTGCGAGGCAAGAGCCTCACCAGCTGCAGATCTAGCAGCCTGCTTGTTCTTCTTCTTCTGTGGACAATTCGTGGCGTAATGTCCGTGTTCGTGACAGTGAAAACACTTCACTTTGGACATGTCACGCTCTTTACCATCCGCACCGGATTGAGAAGCATTCTTCTTTCCCTTCCACTTCCTTGCTTTGGCAGCCAAAGCACAATCTTCTTCATCAGATGCCTTTGATGAAGATCCATCCCTGGTACTCCGCCTTATCTCCTCTTGCACAAGATCCGACCAAAGTCTCTCCCATCCTGGCAATTTCTCCCAACCATTGACAGAGTCCTGATAGGAATGCCAACTCTTCGGAAGCCCAAGGAGAGCCAAGCTCACCAGTTCCTCATCATCCACACTAACTCCTACACTCCCAAGCTCATCCCTGCAGTGGACAAACTTTGTCAAGTATACCGGAATAGTGTCATTCTTCTCCATCTTTATTTTCCTGAGTTTATCCTTGAGCGCCAACTTCCTCTGGTCGCTCTTGCTTTGGAATAAATTTGTCAACGCTTTCCGCATCAAGTATGGAGAATATTTTCCATGCAGGCTGGATATAATGTGATCCTTCATGCCCTCCAACAGAATCCTTCGACACCTTGCTGTCTTATTTTGCCAAGCCTCAACCAAGGTTGCATCGCTAGGCTTTGGAACTTCAGAATCTATGTACTCCTTTAGCCCATTGTCATCGAGCATCGCCTCCATCCTATCTTTCCATGCAATATAATTCGAGCTGCCTTCAAGAGCATACTCCAATCGCAATCCTTGATAAGACATTTTGACTTCGACACCAAGAAAACACTGCTGCAAATTCGAATTCCACCAACTCAAAACTCAACCGCTTCTGATCTGTGAGAACAAAGTATTTCTAGCACAAAGATCGACTGTAGGGGTATTTAATGGATATATCACCTTTCAAAGAAAGGATGGATCCAGAGGCTACCTGGCCCGCTTACAGACTCTGTCTACCGAAATAAATTGTAATCACTGTAATAGATCCGATGATCAATTTCGCTCTGATACCATGTAGAAATTTGAATAATAGCTGAATTATTCACCGATATTATCCTGATTACACACTATTTAAGCTTCATGCATAATACATAACCTCTTCTACAATTGATCATCAATATGCAGAAATAGAAGCAGTCGCATGCGCACATTAAAACATAATCAAGCACACATATAACACAGTATGTAATGGGGAAAGCATACAGCTGAAAACCCCCAACTATCTGTATATTATAATGATAGAGAACATGTAACAATACATAGCACAAAGCTCTCACAGCTCTCAGCACTATCTCACATGCTACACACAAACTAGCACGGAAGATGAACAAGTCACGGGTTCAAATCTCCTCCACAAGTCTGCCTGCCTCTACTGCGCAATACAAGATGAGTAATGATTGAGATCCAAGTTCAAATCCCCTAGCTTGTACTGCACAATCCTCATTGGCAATATCCATCAATGTGCGTGCAAATCTCATGCACAGCCATAGTCACAACTGATAGTAGACTCACCCTTTCACCCACCTCTAACACTGGTCTCCACTGAACTGTCCATGCATTGCAGTTAACTGATGTGTTCTTTAGTTGATTTATGAGTTAATAATTAGTGAATTAATTAATAATTAATTCACACCACTCATCACTAGTGTATTTATCATTTAGACTAAATACAACTAGTTCAACTAAGTTAAACCGAACACAACTCCACCAACTGTCTCATCAACTCCACCAAACTCTGCCACATGAGTTCTAACTGAAGTCAACCATGCAATAGCTCAACTAACCCCTAGGAATAGCATAATTCCTTCTGTCAGCTGCATGTGCCACATCCGTAGCTCGAACTGAAGTGCTCAAAGAGGATAAGATAATGTTTATAGTCCAAATATTATTAAGAGCTAATAATATTCGACTGATCTATTTTTAGACTGGCAGTCTAAAAATAGACTTCGCCCAATGTCTAAAAATAGAGGTCCATCTATTTTTACCAACTTGACCAATCATCCATAAATAGCATCCTGCAACTCATAGACCATGATCCATATGTCTAAAAATAGACATAGTCTAAAAATAGACTTTGCGACAAAAATCACCTATGTGGCCCCCCACCTAGTTTAGATGATCACTTTCCAACTAAGGTCAGGAAAGATGTTTCAGGATGCCTCCTTCACTGTTTCTTGTTGCCATCTTCAACATATGTTTTTGTTGCATTCGTGTTGTGTTGGCCATGGTGGCAGTGGTGTCGCTATGGATGGGTTGATGGTGTGGTGTCATCATTTTGTCATGAGTATATGGTTGATTATGTGTTGTTCATGCTTGTGTATTGTGCATACACACTTGCTTACATATTGCTACATGTTGGATATGCATTGCTTGTTTATGCTAGTTAACATGTTGATCATGATTTTGTGTTATACATGTATGCTTTCTTGAGTGATGTTATATGTTGAACATACATTGGTCGGTCAAGCCGAGATACATGTTGTTTATGCTTGTGTATGGTCTGTGCTCGTGATTGTGAGTGGTCAAGGTTGCATTTGTGTGTATTTGGTATGGTTATGCATCTATGACCGGACTCCAACTAGAATGATGGTTATGCATTGATATACCATGTGTTACAAGTTTATATGATGTTATAATTTTGTATATACATATATTACATTGATTGGTTAATCTTGCAGGATGTATCCTCCCCAAATTACACTAAGGTACATTGGTTTATTATTATTTGGTTTAGCTGACATATTATGCTTGCTAGGAAGAAATATCAACATGGATAGAAAGATGGTAGACTACAAGGAATCTCCCTGTGACTCATATGATAAACATGGTGGGCACTCTTCTGATTTGGCAGACACATTGAGAAGCCTAAAGAAAGAAATTAGGAGTTGTAACGCATACAATGACGGGATCTTACAGGCATAAGAGAAACAAGCAGAGGTGAATATAATACTTCTTCAGAGCTTGTCAGAATTTCAGTGGCAAGGGCCACTTCAGATCAACCATGGATAAGAGGATATAGCTAATGGGGCATATGGTAGTAGGCCTCCTGGTAGACACAAGTTAGATAGAGTTGATATAGTGAGATATGGTAGGTTATTGGACACTCCAAATAGGAGGAGTGATGAGTACAGGTACCATTCTATTTCTGGTTTGGATAGACATCATGATCGTCATCGATATCATCCTTATGGGAGGAGTGACAGGGGATACTTGCCCGATGAATTCAAGAAAGAAAAGCCACCTACTTTTGATGGAGACTTGAAGAAACCTGAAGATTCAGAGGCTTGGATACTTGGAATGAATAAATTCTTTGAGTTGCATGAGTACACAGATAACATGAAGGCCAAAATTTCTATATTCAGTTTGAAAGGTAAAGAAGACATATGGTGGGAAGATGTGAAGCGGGTCAAAGATATCAGGACAAAGGAATTGAGTTGGCATGAGTTCAAGAGGATTTTTAGGAAGAATTAATTGTTAGAGAGGTACTATGACTGTAAGTCCAAAGAATTTTATGAGCTAAATATGGGGTCAATGACAGACGAAGATTACACAACCAGGTTCCTGGAGCTACTGAGTTATGTGCCATATCTTAAGGATGAGAAGGCTAAAGTTCAATGTTTTTTCAGTGGTTTTCCATTAGCATTTAGAGATTGGATTGAGTATGATGAGCCTCAGTCCCTTGAGGAATTCATTGGGAAGATGAAGCATTGCTATGAAGAGTCAAAGCCCAAGAACGAGTCTCAACAAGGATGGAAAGGGAAAGACCAAGGTAAGGGTAAATGGAAGCCTAAGAGAGAAAGGCCTCAGAATACAGATGAGAAAGAGAATGTGGCACTCAAGAATAATTTTAATGAAGCTAGATAGGGACGTGGATCATAATGAAAACATAGATCACAACAACATCATGGACGTAGTGGTATAAGATGATTGGATTGTTGGACATGCAGTGAGGACAACCTTAGGATATATTTCCTGCAGAACCAAGATGGTAGGCCTAAGATATATAATGCACATGAGGCGGAGGCTGTTGGGGATGTTGGGCATATCATTCCTCATCTTTATGCATTTGTGGATAACAGGCAGGTAGAGCACTAGGCATCTATCATTGAGATGGACGGTAAGCTTTGTGATCAATTTATTTCTATTTTGATTGATCCTGGATCTAATTATAGCTATGTTAGTCCTGACTTGGTGAATAAGTGTGGCTTAAGTAAAGAAATGTGTGTAGAATGTTGATTAGTGTAGTTGGCTATAAGTATGAAGAAAATAGCTCACCATTGGGTAAGAGCGTGTGCATTTGAGTTAAATGGCATGCCTACAACATGACACTTGAAAATATTGTCGTTGGGTTCCTACAATATGCTATTGGGTATGGATTGGTTATATCTTCATAGGACCAAGGTAGATTGCTATGAAAAAGCTATTGAGTGCTTGGATGACAATGGGGAACCAAGAGTCTTACAGGGAAAGAAGAAAGCCACATCAGTTAGGATGGTGACAGCCATGTAGGCCAAGTACAGTCGGAGGAATGGGTGTGTGTTATTCATAGTTCATATCTCTAGTGACAAATGTAAGGAAGTTGAGGATGCAGAAGTTTTGAGCGGGTTTCCAGTTTTGCAGTAGTTTCAGGATGTGTTTCCAGCCGAGATTTCCAAGTTGGCACCTCACATGGAGGTATAATTTCTATTTAGTTGGTGCCAGGGGAAACTCCAACATCAAAAACACCTTACAGGATGAGCACACCTGAGTTGGTAGAATTAAAGTTGCAGTTGAAAGAGATGCTTGAAAAAGGATACATTAGGCCAAGTGTATCGCCATGGGGTGCAATAGTGTTGTTCGTGAAGAAGAAGAATTACACTCTTAGATTGTACATTGATTAGAGGTAGTTGAACAAAGTGAACATCAATAATAGGTACCCATTACCGAGGATTGATGATTTGTTTGATCAGCTGAAGGGAGCGGCAATGTTCTCTAAGATCAACTTGAGATCGAGATATCATTAGGTATGAATCAAAGAAGAGGAAATCTACAAGACCCCATTCAGGACCAAGTAAATGCATTATGAGTTTGTTGTAGTTCCATTCGGTTTGGATAATGCCCCACCTACATTTATGTGTTTGATGAACAATATATTGTGTCCTTATTTGGACAAGTTTGTGATTGTGTTTATTGATGACATATTAGTGTATTCTAAAAATGAGGAAGAGCATGTCGAGCATTTGGCAACGGTGTTGATGTTGTTGAGAGAGCATAAGCTGTATGCTACGCTCAACAAATGCAATTTCTTCCAGACTGAGGTGCACTACTTGGCACATGTTGTCTCCAAGGAGGGCATTGCAGTAGATCCAGAGAAGATAAGGGCCATCATTGAGTGGGTAGCTCCTAAGAATGTATATGAGGTGAGATCATTCATGGGATTGGTAGGTTACTACAGGAGGTTCACCAGGAACTTCTCACAGATTGAATAACCTATTACATCATTGCAGAGGAAAGGTAATAATTTTGATTGGACATAGGAGTGTGAGGCTAGTTTTGAGCAGCTCAAGCAATTGTTGACACATGCTCTAATGTTAAATATTGCAAATCCGGATAAGGAATTTGTAGTGTGTACATATGCTTGCAAGAGAGGACATGATGGGGTCCTTATGCAGGATAGACAGGTGGTATGTTATGAGTCACAAAAACTGAATGAGCATGAGCAGAACTACCTGACACATGATCTTGAGCTAGCAGCGATCATACATGCATTGAATATGTGGAGGCACTATATTATTGGCAGGAGCTTTGTACTGATGAGTGACCACATTGGGTTGAGGTACTTGTTGGACCATCCGAATTTGAATGCCAGGCAAGCTAGGTGGTTGGGCATGATCAACGAGTTTGACTTTGAGATCAGGTACATCGAGGGAAAGGAGAACAAGCTCTCAGATGCTCTTAGCAGGCAGGTACAGGTAAATCACATAACAACTATGAGTTCTTATGGGATAGACTTACATGATAGGATCTTGTAGGCAGGTTAGCAGGATCACAGGTATATGGAGATTGTGCACAGGTTGAAACAGGGTACATGTAGAGGTGGTAGTACAAGTATAGGTACATGTGGCAGTACATGTACAGGTATAGGTACACGTGTACAGGATTTGGACTATCATCTCACAGCAGATGGGTTGGTTAGATTTAGGGACAGGATATATGTACTAGACAACAATGTGCTCAAGAAGGTGATATTGAGGGAGTTTCATGTGAAACCATATTCGAGTCACCCGAGCTACCAGAAGACATTGATTGCAGTGAAGAGATTTTATTATTGGTCGAATATAAAGAAGGATGTGGCAGAGTCTGTAGCCAGATGTTTGGATTGTCAGATGGTTAAGGCAGAGTGTAAGAACCCAGGTGGACCGCTACAACCAATTGCGATTCCAAAATGGAAATGGGAGATCATTTCCATTGATTTCATCATAGGTTTTCCTAGTACATCTAGAAAACATGATTCCATCATGGTTGTGGACGACAAATTGACAAAGGTTGCACATTTCATTCCAGTGAAAAACTACTTATTCAGCGAGCAATGTAGCATAGGTGTTTATCAGGGACATAGTCAAATTGCATGGTGTTTCAAAGAAGATTGTGTCCGACAAGGATGCAACGTTCACTTCCAAGTTTTTGAAGGAGTTGTTTGTAGGTTTTGGAATTGAGTTGGCCTTTAGCACAACTTATCATTCACAAACAGATGGATAAATAGAGATGGTCAACATGATACTAGAGAATATGTTGAGGATGTATGTGATGCATCAACAACGGAAGTGGGAAGAGTCTCTTCTATTGGTAGAGTTTGCTTGCAATAATGGATACCGGGAGTCACTGATGATGAGTCCATTTGAGGCTATGTATGAGAAAAGTTGCAACAATCCTATCAGCTAGAGTGATCCGGTTAATAGGGTATTGATTGGACGAGAGATGTTGGAAGAAATGGAATAGGAAATGAAAGTGATCAAGAATAACTTGAAAGCAACGCAGGATAGGAAAAAAAGTTATGCCGAAAGGAATATGTTGTTCAAGGAGTTTCAGGTTGGGGATCAAGTTTACTTGTGCATCAAGCCCAAGAAGAGCTCCTTGTGGATTGGATCATGTGCCAAGTTGGCACCACGGTTTTGTAGACCCTTCAGGGTCATTGAGAGGATCGGACCAGTGGCCTATCAACTTGCACTGCCTTCCACAGTGAAATTCCATGATGTCTTTCATATATCTTTGCTTAAGAAGTATGTTAAAGATGTTGATCATGTGATTGACTGGTGTGTATTGCGGGTGGAACCCGATGGAGAATTACAGCTGGAGCCTCAATGTATATTGCAAGAAAAGGTGTCGATGCTCTGAATTTGAGCAATAGAGAAATTTAAAGTGCAATGGAAGCACTTTGGGCTTGATGAAGCTACATGGGAGATGGCAGATCAAATGCAAACCATGTAACCTTCCTTGTTTGTCGATTTAATGTTGGTTTTTGTTTTGCATATGTTATGGTGATATTTTGATATATGTTTTGATGTGGTGTTCGGGTATATGTACATATGTATATGGATGTAAATACCACCATGAGCTATGTTATAAAGTTCTTATAAGAGGTATGGGTGTTATGTCAGTATAGTTATCATGTTGTTATGTTTTCGTGATGGGTTGCTTTTCAGGAGGGTGATCATTGTAAATAATTCATCGAGCTATGATATAAATCTCCATGAGAAGTATGTCGCCTTCCAGTGGTTTTGCTGAGGTATATGTGTGAGTGAACAAAGAGGACGGTGTCCCCCAAGGGGGAGGGTTATGTAAGATCCCTGGTGAAAATTCCATGTAATAAAAGTAAAAAATAATAACCACAGTTGATGGGACACTTATTCCAAGCTGAATGTTGGGCAAGGAATTTAAGTGGGTGTTCATTTGGTTTATTATGGCAAAGGCAAAGGCTTTGGAAAGGAAAAATGGAATATTTGGCACACTTGTTTATGAAAATAATGGAAATTAGGAGAAAAGGGAGATGAAATGTCACATGTTGCATGTGAGGATGAAAATGAAGGAAAATATTGGAAAATGAAGAAAATAGAGGCCTCTTATATAAAAAGGCTTCTTAGGATTAGTTGTAACCTTTTTTTAGTTCATTTTTGGAGCTCTCTCATTACTCTCTCTCTCTCTCTCTCTCTCTCTCTCTCTGTGGGACACTTAGAATTTTCGTGGAGCACTTTGGAATTGGAGCAAGAAAGACAAAGAAAGCAAGGAAGAGCAGGATAAGGAAGCTACAACATGATTATTTGCAAGTATTGATTTGCATATGTGTTTTCCTTGCTAGATATGGCATGCATGGTATTTCATGTGGTTCTTTTTGTCTTGGCATGGGTTTTTCCAGGCGTGACAATGTTTTTAGCCTTGCCTTTCCATTTATGTATAACTTTGATGAGATGGGTTTCTCATACTTCAGTTGAGCTGGATTGTCGGATGGATTTGAAGCTGATTGGGGTGGATCTCCAAAATGACAAACACATGGCCTAGTGGTCCATGAACTGAACTATGGATCACGATAAAGCCATTGCCCTAGTAACCCCTAAGCCAGACTGTGGGTTGTGGTAAAGCCTGATTATGTGCCTCGGTGGGCCTAAGAATCCTTGCTGGTGAATGGCGGGATATAAGATAAATCCTAGAAGTGGAATGCTCTCCATTGGGCCTAGTAGTCCTGGGATGGGATGTATGGTAAAGCTTGGAGAGTATGCCTCGGTTTAGGGCCTAGTGATCCCTGATTCAGGCTATGGATTATGATAAAGCCTGAGAGACTAGGAGGCACTCAAATTGCTCACGGTGTAGACATAGAACTCTTGTAGCATTCATGCATATTTGGTTCTTTGGTTGGTTACAAGTCTCACAATCATGGTTGGAATATGGCATGGGGGTGATTGGATGAAGAGAGATTTGGCTCAATGAATATATGGTCGGGTGGAACGTGGTAGTCCCATCGCTGGTTAATTTCTATATTCATTAATGATAAATTCATTCCTTTGGTATTTGATGTGTAATTGGACTGTTATTATGTGGATTCTATTTCTGTTGTATCTATTGTATTTTTGTTGTTATTATGCTGGTTATAAGCATGTTTTTTATCAGTGATGATGTATGGATCTCTCCATGTTTTTACTTGTACATGAATACACATTGTATCTATGGTCAAATAGATTGTATTGTAGCTAATGATGTAAGGGAGAAATGCTTCTTAGCGATTCTCAGATAACTATGAGACCCCCATGCTTAAATATGTTGTTTACACATGTAGATTCAATGTTTGTGACATGTTTGACAAAATGTCTGTAATGGCTAGTAGGGGTCCAGATGAGTTATTGTTGATGTGATTGCTTTTGTATCATTGTCATATTGTTATTTATCATTCCTTAAGTTTTCATGAAGTTTTGGGCAGTGACCTGGGATCTGGGCCTGAAAAGGTGGCTCAAATCCCGGAGTTGTAGGCATAGAACTAAGCATTTGGTGTTGATCAGCGGTTGTCATTGATGTCAACCCAAGCAGCACCAAGGGCTACCCCAATATTGCATGAGAATTTTTACCTACCAAATTATTATATTCTGGGTCATGAATTATTTTTATGGTTTCTATTTGTCGAGATGTTTCCGTTGATATTTGGCACGCCACGTAATTCTTCATGGTTTGAAAGGTATTAATGTTTGAAGTTTGTAACCTTAGTTAGTGGGCTAAAACCCAATGGGGTTGTGGCATGGGTCATTGAAAAGTCATAATTAATATTTTTTAAGCTCCTAAAATCCCTCCCACGTTCACTTGTTGAAGCCCCTCTCAACCTAAGCATTTATATAAATTGTGATCCTCATATCCTCCTTATGCAAGGGATTTCACCATCCGAAACAGGTCATCGTGGTATTTTCGATTTAAATTTTTTTATACGAAGGTTCAGAAGCTGAAATTTTTATGAGGCAAAGCAAAAATCCTGAGGAAACTCCTATAAAAATTTCAGATCAAGGTACACAATATTTTCGGAGATATGATCTGTGGAAGTCAGTTTTTTTGCAGGCTCCTGAAATTCATCTCAAATAAGTGACCTTGGAAAAATCGTCATAACTCTCTCTCTTAGTATTGGATTGGAATTTTGTAAAAAGTGGTAGATAGTGAAAAAAATGATTTTTTCTCTATATCAATTTCAGAGCTGAATGAAGAAACAGTGACATGTGGCATGTCGTACAAGTTGGCTCTATTTAAACAGTCCATAATTAGGGGATTGTGAGAGATTGGGCATAACTCTCTCTTGAAGAATCCAAATTGAGTCAGACCTATGTCATTGGAAAGAAGACTCAGAATCTTACTACAGGACTGGAAATCACATATTGGGGATCTAAAATAACAAAGATACACCAGATTCAATATCGAGCTCCTAGAAGGCAAGAAAAATCTAGATCATGTGTTGTCAAGGGCTCCAAAGGACCAGACTTTCTAGGGCAGCAAAGCAAAGGAAGGTGCAGCAGAGGGTAGCATGAAAAGAGCAACAATCAAGGTGTAGAACAGCAACAAGAAGTTCATCACATGAAGTCTTCAAGTGGGTAGCACTGCATACAGTCACTGTAAAGGTATCATTGTACTAAGTCATTGTAAATACATTATTGTAAAAATTGTACTAGTGTTTATCTGCCAAGAGTTGAAGAGGTAGTGTCGGGAGGTCTAGGATCATCATTAGATGGTTGTGTCATAGTTGGGGTTATGTTCTAGTGTGTCTTATTCTTCTACATCATTCTATATTATTGTAAAGTGGACCATTTTCCCTGGTACAGGAGTCCATTCTTCTTTTATTCTTCTATAGGGTGGTAGGGTGGTGCTAGGCTGGTGCATGAAGTCACCAATAGTTTCAAGCCTATGAAAAATTCAGGGTGGTAGGGTGGTTCTAGGGTGAGTTGTAGCTCATTGGGTGTTGGGGCATCCGTTCAGTTGACTACTGAAGAATCTCGGGCGTTGGAGCGTCCATCCAGTGGGAGCTGGAGAAGAATGCTTTTCTAGATTCTAGGAAGTTGGAGCTTTATTTTCAATTGGAGTTGAATATTAAAGAATTATTAGAAAAGCATTAGGTGGGTTTTGTCCCAGAGTGGGTTTCCACCTTAAAAACTGTGTGCATTTGTGTTCCTTTTGTCTACTACTATCATTGTACAAAAACTGATAATAATTGAAGATTAACTAATGCTCTAATTGAAAGGAATACTGATTCACCCCCCCTCCTCTCAGTATTTCCAACATTTGGGGCCCTAGCCATTGGCTTGCAGTGTTATGCCTGATGTTATAGCCTCTTGGCCATTGAAATGCAGTGTCATTCCTGTGGCTATGGATCAAAGAGGCCAAAAGGTCAGTGTGACCCAGGGGTAGGAGGCTTGAAAGGTTGGATTAGCTCGTGGGGGTGTCATTAATGATGTACAAGGTCTATATGTGATGTTTAAATTGGTTCCACTTCCTTAAGGTCACTTAGGATGTTGAATCTCATTATAGAAGCCTCTTGTCGCATATTTACCTCGGCTGGCTGGGTACATGGGTAGATGTGGGAAGGGGGTGTTATAGGAAGTGAAAAAAATTGCAATTGTACCTTTTTTACGGGTCACCAATGAGGTATGATGTGAATTTATTTAAATTGATTTTGAATCAAATGGAAGTTATGTGCTTCGTACAGGAAGCAAGGAAATTCCCGGTTGGGTGGTTGGAATTGATTACAAGCATTAGCAACAACAACAAAAGGAATTGGAACATTCAACAGTATGTCGGTAAAGTACTTTAGGAGCAAGGCCATTGTAGGACACTGGTACTCAATAGTATCCACTGATTTCCATGAGTGTGTTATGAGCGGTATGATGGCTTTGAGGTAGATATATGCCTTGGTTTTTTAACCTTACGATGTGAGGAATCCTTACCAAGGGATGGACTGCCTGGGAAAGGGGATGTCGAGGATTTTGGAAGGTGAGTGGCTGCATGGAAGGGGATTATCAGAATGCCTGAGGGACTATGTAGCAAAGAAAGGAAGGTTGAGCATGGATTTGTTTGGTCATTAGCATTTTTAGATGGAATCAGATGCACATTGGGAGTGTGCCCTGGAACAATGAGTCGATAATTGTTCACAAAGGGTACAATAGCGTAGGATTATAGCCCTGGACATTATATGCAGCTTTGGCTATGACAATGGATTTTGGGCTTATTTGGAAAGAAGTGAATCCTGGTACTATTTTGAGGGTGGAGGTGTGAGCCTATGTATTCCCTTGTTGCGGATGCATGCATCATATCCTTATAATTGTTAGTTGAGAAAATGTGCATATTTTTTTATGTGTATATTATTGTAAATATCGTAATGAGCTATGTTATAAATATCCAGTAAATGGTATGATTGCCATCTTTAGTAATGGTAATTGTAAATACTGCAACGAGTTGAGTTATAAACCTCCATAGGAAGTATGTTTTGTTTTTAGCATTTTCTGGTTTGTAGGTGTGATTGAACACTGAGGACGGTGTTCCCCTGCTGAGTGAGTGGTTCTCGTAATAGTGCCTGGCGAAAATTCCATGTAATAAAATTTAATAAAGGGAAAATAATAACCACTAAGCAGAGGGGGCACATGTTCCAAGTCAATGTTGGGGGAATATCATAAAGGGGTGTTAGCATGGTTTATTATGTCCAAGGAAACTCGAAAAGGCAAAGACAAAGGAATTTGGAAAGGAAAAATGGATTTTTGGCACATTTTTTATTAAAATAGGAGAAAAAGAAGGTGAACGATCACAGGTTGCATGTGAGGAGGAAAATGAAGGAAAATAATGGAAATTGAAGAAATTAGAGGCCTCATTGATAAAAAGGCTTATGAGGATTAGTCGGTGAGATTTTTTGCTAACGTTTTGTCATTTAAGTTTTGGAGTTCTCTCAAACACACTCTTGGACACTTAGAGTTTCTTGGAGCATCTTGGAATTGGACCAAGAAAGGAAAGAAACCAAGAAGAAGGAGGAAGCAAGCAAGGAAGAGCAGGAATCGAGAAGCTACCAAGGGATTCTTTGTAGGTATCTTTTGTTGTGTGATTTCCTTGCTATATTTGGAATGCATGGTATTTCATGTGGTTATTTTCTGTCTTGGCATGGGTTTTTCCAGGTGTGACAATGTTTTCAGCCTAGCCTTTCCATTTTTGGATAGCCATGGTGTTGTGGAGCTCTCTTGTTTTGGTTTATCTAAATTTCCAGATGAATTCGAAGTTGAGTGAGGTGGATCTTCGAATTGATATAACACATGGCCTAGTAATCCCTGATGTCGGACTGTGGGTTGTGGTAAAGCTGAATAGTGTGTTGACTTGGTGGGCCTATGAATCCTAAACTTGTGAATGTCAGGATATACGGTAAAGCCTAGAGGTGGTTTTCCTTAGTTTAGGGTCTAGTGATTCAGGTTTGGATTGTAGTAAAGCCTTAGAGGTGAGTGCTCTCTGTTGGGTCTAGTAGTCCCGGGATGGGATGTATGGTAAAGCCCTGAGAGTATGTCTGGGTTTAGGGCCTAGTGACCCCTGATTCAGACTGCAGAATGTGGTAAATCCTGAGAGACTAGGAGACAGGAAAATTCCTGACGGTGTAGAGAGAGAACTCTGGTAGCATTCATGCTTGTTTGGTTCTTTCTAGTTGGTTATGAGTCCCACATTCATGATTGTAATATGGCACAGGGGGTGATTGGCTAAAGAGAGAATTGGCTCAACCAATTTATGGTCGAGTGGAACATGGAATTCCCATCTCCGATTGGTTTTTACATTCATTAATGAGAAGCTCATTCTTTGGGTATTTGATGTATAAATGCACTGGTTTATATGTGGATTCTATTGTTGTTGTATCCATGGTATTTCTATTTTTATTATGCTGGTTATAATCTTGTAGTTTAACAGTGATGATGTATGGCTCTCCCGATGATTTTACTTGTAAATTAATGCACAATGTATCTTTGGTCAAATAGATGGTATTGTAGCTAATGATGTAGGGGAACAATGCTTCTTAGAGATTCTAAGATAAGTATGAGACCCATTTTCTTTGTTATGTTGTTGATACCTATAACTTTTATATTTTCGACGTGTTTGACGAAATGCTTGTCATGGATAGTAGGGGTCCAATTTAGTCCTCATGGATATTTTTGTAAATGTATCACTCTTTGGTCATTTTAATTCATCTCTAAACTTGTCATGAATTTTTGGGCGAAGCACTGAGTTTTGGGCTTCAAAAAGTGGCTCAAATCTCGGGGAATCTAGCAAATTACTGAGGAATTTAGTCCCTAGATGTTGGCTTGTGGGTTTATGCATGCATCAAGAGACCCATATACGTTGGCTTGCAGGCCTGCGCATGCGTCCAAAGGCCCAAAAGCTAAAAGTCTCAGTGGGACCCAAGGGCAAGATGCCTAAATGGTGGGGTGGCTCTTGGGGGTGTTATTGTTGGTGTACAAGGTTTGTGTGAAGAGTTTATGTCGATTCCGTTGCCTGAAGGTCACCTAAGAGGTTGAATCTCACTATAGTAGCCTCTTGTCGCATATTTAGCCCGGTTGGCCAGATGCTTGGGCATATGTGTAAAGGGGGTGTTACAGAGTGGTATGAGAGCATGGTTCAACCATGAGACCAGATGGGTAATGTGTTGGTGATGAATTTATGTTGGTTGAATGTTTGTTTAGTATGCTTGTGGTCTATATGTGCTTGTTCCATTTTCATGGTGTTGATCATGGTTGTAGTGATGTCGCCATGTGAAGGTTGATGGTGTTGTTGATTGGATGTTATGAAACCAACTCCAAAAATAGAAGAAAAGAGAGATCAATGCCTTAGAAATCGGCCACTTAGAGGGGGGAACCTCCAATACATTACATAAATGAAAAATTCTTGGATGATACAAATGACCAAAACCTCCTTCTATATATAGGAGTCCATGGGGCCACAATATAATCCTAGCCAACCTAACAATAATAATGTAAGGGCACAATAATAACAAAATGGGAGTTACAAGGGTACAATAATAACAATAAGGGGTTTACACTAACAATAATAAGGGGCTATACTAGTGATATAGGGACCTAACATGCCCCTCTCCTTCAAAAAAAGTGTTGTCCTCAACACTTGAGTAGCTCCGGGTGCTTCTGTATAAAATTCTCATCCTCCCATGTAGAATCTTCAGTGGGTACGTTCTTCCACTTGATGAGATACTCTGAAATTGATCGATTCCGTAGTTGTCGAGTTCTTGTTTCCGTGACCGCTTCAGGTTCCAATATGATTTTTCCTTCCTCATCAAGTTCTGGCAATATTGTTTGAACTGGAAGATTTTCACCTATAACCTTCTTTAAGCATGAAACATGGAAAACCGGATGCACTCGCGAAGAAGCAGGAAGCTCCAATTTGTATGCCATAGTACCAATCTTTTGCAACACCTTGTAAGGACCATAGTACTTTGGCGATGATTTATTATCCTTCTTAGCTTGCTTGAGGGACATTTGTTTATATGGTTGTAGCCGTAAAAATACCCAATCTCCTACATCAAAACTTCTCTCGCTGCGATGTTGATCTACTTGTTGTTTCATTCGATTTTGTGCCAAATTCAGGTTATCCTTTAAGAGTTGGAGAACTTCTTGCTGATGCTCGATGTGATCTTCCACCGCTTGAACCTTAGAATTTTCTCTTAAAGATGATGTGATGGATGGTGGATGATATCCATAAAGTGCCATAAATGGGGTCATTTTTGCTGCAGTATGGAAGGAAGTGTTATACCACCATTCAGCAAGAGGTAACCACTTAACCCATTGTGTTTGTTTATCAGATACAAAACAACGAAGATATCCTTCCAAAAATTTATTCACTATCTCAGTTTGACCATCGGATTAAGGATGATAAGATGAGCTATGAGCTAATTGAGTACCCAAACAAGAATATAACTTCGTCCAAAAATTTCCAGTAAAAATGGGATCTCTGTCGCTCACAATAATCTTTGGGTTTCCATGTAGCTCTTGAATTGTGTCCATAAATGTAGTAGCAACTGTACTTGATTTAAATGGATGAGATAATGCAGAAAAGTGTGCATACTTGGTAAGTCTATCAACTACCACCATGATGACACTATTTCCTTCGGACTTAGGTAAACCTATGATAAAATCCATTGAAATCTCCCCCCAACGTTGACTTGGAATGGATAAAGGTTGTAGAAGACCCTAATTGTCTCAACTTTATTTTGTTGGAAAACCAAACATTCCGCCACAAACTTTTGAATATCAAATTTAAGGCCATCCTAAAAAACTTATTTCTTCACCTTGTGGTAAGTTTTTAAAATTCCTAAGTGTCTTCCTAAAGGAGAAGTGTGCAATTCCAAAAGAATCTTTTGTTTTAGTTGGGAATTCTTACAAAGATATAAGCGATATTTGTACCATAAGGAATCATTTTTCCAACTAAATGTATCAGATAGGCTATAATATTGCTGCAAATTCTGAATGAGTGTCCACACTTCTTCATCCTTCTTCCATTCATCCCTTGCTTCGGTTATGCAATTTGGTTGGATAATAGAAATGGCACAAAACAATGCTTCCACCTCTGTTGGAAATACTGAGAGGGGGGGTGAATCAATATTTCTTTTAATTAGAGCATTAGTTAATCTTCAATTATTATCAGTGTTTGTACAATGATAGCAGTAAACAATATGAACACAAATGCACACATTTTTTAAGGTGGAAACCCACTCCGGGACAAAAACCACCTAATGCTTTTCTAATAATTATTTAATATTCAACTCCAATTGAAAATAAAGCTCCAACTTCCTAGTATCTAGAAAAGCATTCTTCTCCAGCTCCCATTGGATGGACGCTCCAATGCCCGAGATTCTTCAGTAGTCACTGAACGGATGCCCCAACACCCAATGAGCTAAAACTCACCCTAGCACCACCCTACGACCCTATAGAAGAATAAAACCAGAATGGACTCCCGTACCAGGGAAAATGCTCCACTTTACAATGATATAGAATGATGTAGAAGAAGAAGATAGACTAGAACATAACCCCAACTATGACACAACCTCCTAATGATGATCCTAGACCTCTCGACACTGCCTCTTCAACTCTTGGCAGATAGACACTTGTACAATTTTTACAATGATGCATTTACAATGACTTAGTACAATGATACCTTTACAATTGTTGTATGTAGTGCTGCCCACTTGAAGAATTCATGTGGTGAACTTCTTGTTGTTGTTCTACGCCTTGGTTGCTACTCTTGTCATGCTACCCTCTACTACACCTTGCTTTGCTTTGCTGCCCTAGAAAGTCTGGTTTTTTGCAGCCATTGACAACACATGATCTAGCTTTTTCTTCCCTTCTAGGAGCTCGATATTGAATCTGGTGTATCTCTGTTATTTCAGATCCCCAATATATGATTTTTGGCCTATAGTATTCAACTGAGTCTTCTTTCCAATGCCACAGGACTGACCCAATTTGGATTCTTCAAGGGAGAGTTATGCCCAATCCCTCACAATGCCCTAATTATGGACTGTTTCAGTAGAGTGAACATGTACGACATGCCACATGTCAATGTTTCTTCATTAGGCTCTGAAATTGATATATCCAAAACTGCAACTTGTGCAATATCTTCCACTTCTTACATAATTCCAATCCGATACTTGGAGAGAGATTTATGATGATTTTCCCAAGGTCACTTCTTTGAGACGAATTTAAGGAGCCTGCAAAAACACTGAGTTCCACAGATCATATCTCTGAAAATATTCTGCACCTTGATCTAAATTTTTTACAGGAGCTTCCTCAGGATTTCATCTTCACCTCATAAAAATTTCAGCTTTTTAACCTTCGTAGAAAAAACGTTAGAGCGAAAATTCCACGATTACCTGTTTCAGATAGCGAAATCCCTACATAAGGAGGATATGAGGATCACAATTTATATAAATGGTTAGGTTGAGAGGGGCTTCAACAAGTGAACATGGGAGGGATTTTAGGAACTTAAAAAATGATTAATTATTGACTTTTCAATGACCCATGCCACAACCCTATGGGGTTTTAGGACACTAACTAGGGTTTCAAACTTCAAACATGAATATCTCTCAAACTGTGAAGAATTACGTGGCGTGACATATATCAATGGAAACATCTCGAAAAGTAGAAACCATCAAAAGAATTCTTGACCCAAAATATGGTGATTTTGTAGGTCAAAATTCCCATGTAATATTGGGGTAGCCCCTGGTGCTGCTTGGGTTGACATCAATGATAACCGCTGATCAACAACCTCTTCATTCTTTCTTGAGAGTGCATCTGCAACAACATTTAGCTACCCTTTTTTGTAGATTATTTCAAAGTCATAACCCAACATCTTTGAGACCCATTTTTTATGCTCTTCTTAAAATAGTCTTTGTTCCAAAAAGTGTTTAAGACTATCATGATCAGTTTTTACCTTGAAATGTCTTCCCATTAGGTAAGGTCCCCATTTATTTAGTGCATGTAGTATTGCTAGTGTCCACTGATTTCCATGAACATGCTATGACCGGTATGATGGTTTTGAGGCAGGTATATGCCTTGTTTGTTTGACCTTCTGATGTGAGGAAGCATTTCTAAGGGATGGATTTCCCGAGATTTTTTTATGAAAATAATGTAAAATAGGAGAAAAGGAAGGTGTGAGGTCATAGGTTGCATGTGAGGAGGAAAATGAAGGAAAATAATGGAAATTGGAGAAATTAGATGCCTCATTGATAAAAATGCTTCTGAGGATCAGTTGGAAAGATTTTTTGCTCACCTTTTGTCAGTTTACTTTTGGAGCTCTCTCGTTACTCTCTCTCTCTCTCTTAGACACTTTGAGTTTCTTGGAGCATCTTGGAATTGGACCAAGAAAGACAAGAATGCAAGAATAAGGAGGAAGCAAGCAAGGAAGAGAAAGAATCGAGCATCTACCGGGGGATTCTTTGCAGGTATTGATTTGCATGTGTGGTTTCCTTGTTAGATCTGGCATGCATGGTATTGCATGTGGTACTTTCCTATCATGGCGTGGGTTTCTGCAGGTGTGACAGTGTTTGCAGCCTATCTTTTCCATTTTCGGATAGCCATGGTGTTTTGGAGTTCTCACGTTTTAGTTTAGTTGAATTGTTGGATGGATTCGAAGTTGAGTGAGGTGGATCTCCGAATTAATATAACACATGGCCTAATAACCCCTGAACCGGACTATGGGTTGCGATATATTCAGAGAGTGTGTTGCCTTGATGGGCCTATGAATCTTCGAGCTGTGAATGGCGGGATACATGGTAATTCCTAGAGGTGGTTTTCCTCAGTTTAGTTCCTTGTGATCAGGGTTTGGATTGTGGTAAAGCCTGAGAGGTGGGTGCTCTGTTTTCGGCCTGTTAGTCTGAGGATGGGATGTATGGTAAATCCTGGAGAGTATGTCTTGGTTTAGGGCCTAGTGATCCCTTATTCAGAATTTGGATTGTGGTAAATCTTGAGAGACTAGGAGACAATAAAATTCCTCACGGTGTAGGCAGAGAACTCCGGTAGCATTCTTGCTTGTTTGGTTCTTTCTGGTTGGTTATGATTCCCAAATTCACGATTGGAATATGGTACGAGGGGGATTGGTTGAAGAGAGAGTTGGCTCATCCAATCTATATTAGGTGGAATGTGGAAGTCCCAGCTCTAGTTGGTTTTTACATTCATTAATGAGAAGCTCATTCTTTTGGTATTTGATGTATAGAAACACTGGTTTATATGTGGATTCTATTGTTGTTGTATCCATGGTATTTCTGTTGTTATTATGCTAGTTATAAGATTGTAGTTTAACAATGATGACGTATGGACTTCCTCATGTTTTTACTTGTAAATGAATTCACAATGTATCTTCTGTCAAATAGATGGTATTGTAGCTAATGATGTAGGGGAGGAATGCTTATTAGCGATTCTAAGATAATTATGAGACCCCTTTGCTCTGTTGTATTGTTTATACCTATAGATTTTATGTTTGTGACGTGTTTAATGAAATCCCTATCATGGCTAGTAGGGATCCAATTTAGTATGGATATTTTTGTAAATGTATCACTTTTTTGTCATTTTGATTCATCTCTGAACTTGTCATGAAGTTCTAGGCAGAGCACTGGGTTCTAGGCCTGAAAAAAGTGGCTCAAATCCCGAGGACGATGGCACAACACTAAGGAATTTAGTCCCTGGACACTAGCTTGTGGGTTTATGCATGCATCCAGAGATCTATAGACGCCGACTTGTAGGCTTGTGCATGCGTTCAGAGGCCTAGAAGCTAAAAATCTTGGTTGGACCCAGGGGCAGGATGCCTGAATGTTTGGGTTAGCTCCTAGGGGTGTTATTGTTGGTGTTCAAGGTCTATGTGAAGAGTTTCTGTCAATCCCACTTCCTTAATGTCACCTAGGAGGTTGAATCTCACCATAGTAGCCTCTTGTCACATATTTACCTCAATTGGTCAGTTGCTTGGGTAGATGTGGGAAGGGGGTGTTACAACTAGGATGTTAGGTCATTGAAAAGTAGTTTAGCTCAGGGTTTGGTCACTTGGGGTGGTTATTTTTTCCCTTGAGTGTCCTATATGCCCTATAAGATGTCATTTTGTGGTCAGTACGTTTTAATTGTCAGCCCCACTTCCATAACTGAATCTTGGGGGTCGGGTCATGTCATAGTAAATATTTGTCACATGTTTACCCTAGCATACTGGTGATATTGGGTAAAAGTGGGAGCGGGCGGTTACATATTGGTATCAGAGCATGGTTCAAATACTTGGATTGGATGGGCTAGATGCATGTGGTTATGCATGCATTTTCATGGTAATGGTTGTTGTGCATGAGGTCATTGTATGCAATTAGTATTATCATGCATGATGTCAATATATTGTTATGATTATGCATATACATGTATTGTGCTAATCTGGATTGATTTTGCAGATGAGATGGCCTCTCATAAACTTCACTTAGGTATGTTGATTATGTTATATTTGGGTTATTTGACATGATATGTTTGCAGGAAGAAGAAGATCATAGATGACTATAAAAATGGTGGACTACAGTTCAAGAGACTCTCCTTATAGATCAGATGAGCAGGCAAGATATGAGTACTCTCGTGGCATAACATACACCTTGAGAATTCTAAAGGCGAAAATATGAAGTTGCAAGGCAGATAATGACATAATAATTTAGTCAGAGGAAAGACTTGCCAGGGCATAGGAAAAAAAAGTTGAGGTTAATGTAGTTATCCTCTGGAGTTTGTCAAATTTGCAAAGATAGGGATAGCCATGAATTAGTTATGGACAAGAGGACAAGAATAATGGGTCATATCGTAGCATGTCCCATGGAGGGAACAAGTAGGACAAGGATGACACAATCAGACATGGTAATTTATTGGATACACCTGATAGGAGAGGTAGTGGTTATGATTTCTACTCTAGTTATGGTTTAGACATGTATCATGGTCATCATCGCTATCATCCTTATAGGAAGAGTGAGAGGGGATACTTTCCAATTGAGTTCAAGAAAGCCAAGCGACTTACATTTGATGGAGAGCTGAAGAAACCAGAAGATGCAGATGCAGGGTTTCTTGAATGAATAAGTTATTTGGGTTGCAGGACTATGCAGAGAACATGAAGGCAAGGATAGTTATTTTCAGTCTCAAAGGTAAAACATACATCTGGTGGGAAGATGTGAAGCATGTTAGAGACATCAGGACAAAGAAGATGAGTTGGCATGAATTCAAGAGACTCTTTAAGAAGAAATACTTGTTAGATAGGTACTATGATGGAAAGGTTAAGGAGTCCTATGAGATGAATATTAGATCTATGATAGATGAAGAGTACATGACTAAGTTCCTGGAGTTGTTGAGTTATGTGCTTTATCTTAAGGATGAGAAGATGAAAGTTCAGAGATTTATCACTGGATTTCCGTTAGCATTTAAGGATTCCATTGAGTATGATGAGCCTTTTTTGCTAGAATAAGTCATTGGAAATTTGAAGCACTATTATGAGCAATCAAATCATAAGGAAAATTCTAAGCATGGATGGAAAGGGAATGCCAAGAATAAAGGAAAGTGGCCACCGAAGAAGGGAAGGCCTTAGGATGCAGGTGATAAGGAAAATGTTTCTCCTTATAAGAAGTTTAATGTAGTAGAAAATGGACATGGACCATAACTTGGAGGGAAACATAATAAAGGTAGTGGCAGGGAACCGTTGCAGTGTTGGATATTTGGCAAGGATCATTGCGAGAAGGATTTTCTGTTGTATCAGGGTGGTAGGCCTCAAATCTACAATTCTTAGGAGGAGTATACTGTTGGGGATGTGGGTCAAAGCATTCCTTGGATCTATGCAACCTTTGATAACAATCGGGCATATCACTGGGAATCCATTATTGAGATGGAAGGTAAGCTCAGTGATGAAGTTGTTTCCATTTTGATTGACCCTGGATATAATTATAGTTATGTTAATCCTGACCTGGAGGATAAGTTTGGTTTGAGAAATAAGTGCATGCAAAGTGTTGAGATTCAACAAGATGATGAGCTTAGTGAAAAGAGTCACCTTCACTAAGTGGGCCTGCAGGCTATTTTTGGCACAAGTATATTTTTAGACTATGTCTATTTTTAGACATGATGATCATATTTCAGAAGTTGCATGATGCTATTTGTGGATGGTTGGTCAAGTTGGAAAAATAGATGAGATTATATTTTTAGAATATTGGGCAAAGTCTATTTATAGATCGTCGATCTAAAAATAGATGCATGTCGATTATTATTAGCTCTTAATAATAATCAGACACTAAACAACAAATTATTCTCTTGAGTGTTTGAGTCAGCAAGTACATATGTGGCACATCAGTGGACTGAGGGAATTACGCAATTCCCAAGGGTTTACTGGAGCTAATGCATGGAGGACTCAGTTAGAACTCAAGTGGCAGAGTTATGACACAGTTGGAAGAAGTAGTTATGGAGTTGTATTCAGTTTAACTTAGTTAGAATCAGTTGAGCTAGTTGTATCTAGTCTAATTGAATGATACACTAGTGAGAGTGGAGTGAATTAATTAGTTAATTAATTCACAAATAATAACTCATTAATCAACTGAACAATACAACATTTAACTACAGTGCATGGCAGTTTCAGTGGAGACCCAGTGGAGAGATAGGTGAAAGGGAAAGATAGACTATCTGTTGTGACTATAGTGATGCATTGATTGCATCACACACACATTGGATTTTCCAATGAGGATTGCGTAGTCAAGGCAAGAGTAATTTGAATTCATTCAGAGCTATTCTTCAGCAGGGATTGCGCAGTGGAGGCAGGCTAGCAGGTGGCAAAGATCGGTGCATGGATTTGCAAGATTGTTCCTAATTAGTGTATGACGATTGTACTATACTGAGAGCTTGATAAGTTTTGTATGAGGATTGTCATATGATTCCATGATACATAATATATAGTTGGGGTTTTCAGCTTCAGGCTTTCCTGGTTAAAAATTGTGTTATGTGCGATTGATTATTTTTGTTTATGCTTCACATGTGTGTGCAATTAATTTTTCCGCAAAAGATTAACAAATGGAATTGATTCAGTATCTTGCATAAAGTTAAATAGTGTGAGATCAGGTGAATCAAGGACATATGCATGCTTAGTGCATATAATTTCTACATGGTATCAGAGCATTTTTTATTGAATATTGCAATTGTGAAGTGAGTTTGTGCTGGTGGACAATTCGAATTTTCTACAGAAGATTCTTGGTGCAGAAGTTGAGTATACATTGAAATGTCTTTCAACGGGTTGTGATTGGAGTATGCCCTTGATGGGAGTTCAAATTACATATCCTGGAAGGATGGGATGGAGGTGGTGCTAGAGGATAATGGGCTGAAGAAGTTCATCGATAGCGATGTTCCTAAGCCGGGATCTAGCGATGCTGCATTACTTGATGCATGGCAAAAGAAGACAACAAAGGCGAGGAGAATTTTGTTGGAAGGTGTGAAGGACCATATTGCGTCCAGCCTTCATGGGAAATCCACTCCATTCTTAATGTGGAAGGATTTGACAGAATTTTTGCAAAGCAGAAGTGAGCAGAGGAAGTTGGCACTTAAAGACAAGCTCAGAAAAATAAAAATGGAGAAGGGCAACAGTATTCCAATATAACTCACGAAGTTTGTCCACTACAAGGATGAACTGGGAAGTGTGGGGGTTACTGTTGATGCTGAAGACTTGGTGAGCTTGGCTCTCCTTGGGCTTCCGAAGAGTTAGCATAGCTACGAAGACTCTGTTAATGGACGGGAGAAACTGCCGGGATGGGAGCGACTTTGGTTGGATCTTGTGCAGGAGGAGATAAGGTGGGGTATTAGGGATGGATCTTCATAAAAGAATGAAGATGAAGAGAATTGCGCTTTGGCTGCCAAAGTAAGGAAAGGGAAGGGGAAGAAACATCCTTCAAAATCTGATGCTAAAGGCAAGAAGCAGGATTTGTCCAAAGTGAGGTGTTTTCACTGTCATGAACATGGGCATTTCACCACTAGCTGTCCACAGAAGAAGAAGAACGAGAAGGTTGCTGGATCTGCAGCTGGAGTGGCCTTAGCCTCGCAATTTGAGCTTGATTTCTCCTTGATCGCATGCTTGGTTTCAAGCTGCATGGGATCGGTGTGGTATCTTGATAGTGGTGCGGCTTTCCATATGACGGGAGACAAAGAGTTGTTTAGTGACTTGGAGGAGGAGGACCTCCAAATGCATATAGAGATGGGCAACGATGGTCGGTACAGTGCGACTGGCATTGGGATCATTACCTTTGAGAGGGAGTCCGGTAATACATTTTGTTGAAGGATGTTATGCATGTTCCAGGTTTGAAGAAGAACTTGGTCTCGGTCGCAATGCTGGAAGACAAAGGTTATGATGTTGTTTTTAGTGAGGGAAAAGACTTCCTTCGACATAAAAAAATGGGTCAAACCAAGAAGATAGGGGTTAGAATTAAGAATCTCTACAAGCTGGAGGTAGATGGCTGCGCTGCAATGGTGGGAAAAGAAGAAGTGGTGAGCTGGGATGAGGGCGAATTATGGCACAGGAGATTGGGCCATCTTCACCATGGCGCTTTGAAGATTTTGCAGCAAATTTCTACTGGACTTCCCAAGGGTACTCTTGTGCAGTCAGATCAGTGCAAGGGATATATTATGGGTAAGTTTGTGAAGACCACCTTTCATGAGAAGGAGAACCGTGCTTCAGTGATCCTGGAGAGAATTCACACAAACGTGTGTGGAACTTTCTCGGTTGCTTCAACAGAAAAACACAGGTATTATGTTATATTTGTTGATGACTATTCTCGTAGATGCCGGATCTTCTTCATGCAGAAGAAGAGTGAAATGTTCTCAAATTTATGTGATTTCAAGGCATTGGTGGAGAAGGAGTCAGGGAAGCAAGTGAAAGCTCTACGGAGCGATAATGGTGGTGAATACATCTCGGGCGAATTCAAAGACTTCAGTAGCAAAGAAGGAATTCGAAGAGAACTCGTAGCACCTCATAACCCACAATAGAATGGGGTTGCTGAGAGGAAGAACAGAACGATGGTGGGTGTTGCACAAGCTATGCTTGAGAGGGAGCTAGACTTGCATGTAGTGAAGGATCTGCTTATTCCGAAAGATGAGCCTCCGGATGTGGATCAACCACAAGAGGAGATTCATGGAGTGGAGGAGTCCATTCATGCAGAACCAAACATCAGAAAAGGTAGAAAGCATACCACAGAAGCTTGATGCGACATAGAATGTACGAGTCCCTACATCACAGAGCAGACAGAGACAGTCACCTGACCGATTTACTGGATACATGGCTCTTATGAGCAGATGTATCATGACAGAGCCATCTTATTTTGAAGAAGCAGTGCAGGAGCCCACATGGGTACGTGCCATGGTGGAGGAGTATGAATCCATTGTCAGAAACAGTGCTTGGGAGATTGTTCCAAGGCTGGTGGGAAAATCAGTTGTAGGATCAAGATGGATCTACAAGGTAAAGAAAGCTGCTCATGGGAGCGTCGAGAAGTATAAGGCAAGATTTGTTGCCCGGGGCTTCTCACAGATCGAGGGGATTGACTAAGAAGAAATTTTTGCTCCTGTCGCACGGTATTCTTCCATACAGACCATCCTTGCTCTCTCAGCGTAGATGGGTTTGCACATTCATCAGATGGATGTGAAGACTGCGTTCCTTAATGGGATCATTGAGGAAGTGGTGTACATTGAACATCCTAAAGGATTTGAGATCTTCAACAGCGATTCGCATGTGTGCAGGCTCAAAAGAGCGTTGTATGGGATGAAACAAGCACTACGTGCTTGGTACACTCAGATCGACAGCTATTTCACCGGACTTGGCTTCACTAAGAGTGAGGTGGATGCAAACCTGTACCAGATTGTGGTGGAGGGTAAGATTTTAATCATTGTACTTTATGTTGATGATTTAATACTAACAGGAGATGAGCAGTTGATACACTCATGCAAGGCAGATCTTGCAAAGGATTTTGAGATGAAGGACTTGGCCTCCTTCATTATTTCCTTGGATTGGAAATATGGCAGCGGGAAGGTGAACTGTTTGTGTCTCAAGGCAAGTATGCCCAGGAGATACTGGAGAAGTTTCACATGCAAGGCTGCAAGCCTATAGACACTCCTCTTCCAGGAAATTGGAAGAAAGAGGATGCTACATCGACAGAGGTAATGGATGCCACTGTTTATCGACAGTTGGTGGGTTCGCTCATGTATTTAGTCAATACAAGGCTGGACATATGCTATGCGGTTAACCAAATTTCATAAGCGATGGTTAAGCCTACCAAGCTCTTTTGGAAGGCAATAAAGCATGTCCTGAGATATCTCAGGGGCACATTTGAGTATTGTTTATGGTACAGACAGACGGATGAGGTGAAGTTGCATGGCTTCGCGGATGCAGATTAGGCAGGAAGCCCAACAAACAGAAAGAGCACATCAGGAGGGATTTTCAGTATCGGATCTACAGCAGTTTCTTGGTACAATAGGAAACAAAGATCTGTGGCGCTCAGTTCAACGGAAGCGGAATACATGGCAGCAAGTCAAGCTACATGTGAGGCTATCTGGATGAGGAAGATTTTGGTTGGTTTGTTCGGTTCACATTTAGATCCCACAGTGATACATTGTGATAATCATAGTTGCATTAAACTCTCGATTAATTCCCGTGTTTCATGACAGATCTAAACAGGCTGATATCCGCATCATCATATCGTAGATTGTGTGCATGAAGATCATGTTGCTTCAAAGATATGCTCACTAGAGGATCAAAGATCGATATATTCCGATTGGCGTTCACCAGAGAATTCGACTACATAGGTAGGATCGAGGTGAAAGATAATCCCTATACTGTTGAGGAGGTGTTGAGATTCAACAAGATGATGAGCTAGTGAAAAGAGTCGCCTTCACTAAGTGGGCCCGTAGGCTGGTTTTGGCTAAAGTCTATTTTTAGACATGGTGAGCATATTCTATATGTAGCATGAGGCTATTTGTAGATGGTTGGTCAAATGTGAAAAATATATGAAATTCTATTTTTAGAATATTAGGTGAAGTCTATTTATAGATCGTCAATCTAAAAATAGATGCATGTTGATTATTATTAGCTCTTAATAATAATCAGACTCTAAACAACAACTTATTCTCTTGGAGCACTTTGTTTTAGTGCACAGATGTGGCACATCAGTGGACTGAGGGAATTACGCAATTCCCAAGGGTTTACTGGAGCTAATGCATGGAGGACTCAGTTAGAACTCAAGTGGCAGAGTTATGACACAGTTGGAAGAAGTAGTTATGGAGTTGTATTTAGTTTAACTCAGTTAGACTCGGTTGAGCTAGTTGTATCTAGTCTAACTGATTGATACACTAGTGAGAGTGGAGTGAATTAATTAGTTAATTAATTCACAAATAATAACTCATTAATCAACTGAACAATACAACAATTAACTACAGTGCATGGCAGTTTCAGTGGAGACCAGTGGAGAGATAGGTGAAAGGGCAAGATAGACTATCTGTTGTGACTATTAGTGATGCATTGATTGCATCAAACACTCAGTGGAGGTGCCAATGAGGATTGTGTACCAAGGTAAAGAGAATTAATTCTGCTGAGAGCTATTCTTCAAAGAAGGATTGCGCAGCGGAGTGTGCTAGCAGGTGGCAAAGATTGGTGCATGGATTTGCAAGATTGGGCCTGATTAGTGTATGACGATTGTACTGTACTGAGAGCTTGTGATAAGCTTTGTATGTTTGTATGAGATTGTCATATGATCTCCATGTTACATAATATATAGTTGGGGTTTTCAGCTTCAAGCTTTCCTGGTTAAAAAATGTGTTATGTGCGATTGATAATTTTTGTTTATGCTTCACATGTGTGCAATTAATTTTTCCGCAAAAGATTAACAAGTGGAATAGATTCAATATCTTGCATAAATTTAAATAGTGTGAGATCAGGTGGATCTTGGACATATGCATGCATAGTGCATATAATTTCTACACAAAAAGGATACAGTAGTTGGATAAAATAATAGGACTACTGTCAGTAAAGTTTCTGAATTTGAGATTAATGGTATGCCTACATAAACACACATAAATGTGCTTCCATTAGGATTATACAATATGTTTCTAGGTATGGATTGGTTGTACCTTCATGGGACGAAAGTTGATTTTTATGAAAAGGCTATTGAGTGCTTGGATGATGATGGAGAAAAGAGAATCTTGCAGGGTAAGGAGAAGCCTACATCGGTGAGAATAGTTTCAACCATGCAGGCAAAGCACAGTTGCATGAAAGGGTGTGTATTATTTGCAATACATATTTCCAGTGATAAAGGTAAGGATGTTGAGGATGCAGAAGTCTTGAGGAGGTATCTAGTTTTACAGTAGTTTTGGGACGTATTTCCAGCAAATATTTCAAATTTTCTGCCTCATAGGGAATTGGATTTCTCTATTGAGTTGGTACCATGAGCAACACCATAATCAAAGGCACCTTATAGGATGATATCTCCAGAATTGGTGGAATTGAAGATATAGTTGAAGGAAATTCTTGACAAGGGATAAATTAGGCCAAGTGTGTCGCCATGGGGTGCACCAATGTTTTTGGTGGAGAATAAGGACAATAATATTAGGTTGTGTATTAATTTTAGGTAGTTGAACAAAGTAACAATCAAGAACATGTACACTTTACCAAGGATTGATGACTTGTTTGATCAATTGAAGGGAGAAACAATGTTATCGAAGATTGATTTGAGATTAGGATATCATCAGGTACGCATCAAAGAAGAGGACATCTACAAGACTTCATTCCAACTACTTTCATATGTTTGATGAATAATGTGTTGCATCCTTATCTGGACACGTTTGTGATAGTATTCATTGACGATATATTGATATATTGTAAGAATGAGGAAGAGCATGCATAACACCTGGCAGCAATGTTAAGACTATTGAAAGAATATCAGTTGTATGCAAAGCTTCGTAATTGCAGTTTATTTCAGACAGAAGTTCATTACTTAGGACATGTTGTTTCCAAGGTATAGTAGTGGAACCGGAAAAGATCAAAGCTATCATGGAATGGGCAACTCATAGTAATGTGGATGAGATGAGATCATTCATGGGGTTAGCATGTTATTATTGGAAGTTCAATAGGAACTTCTAATGGATTTCCTATCCTATTACATCTTTGCAGAGGAAAGGAAATAAAATTGAATGGACATAGTAATGTGCAACTAGTTTTGAGCAATTGAAGTAGTTTCTTACAAATTCTCCATTTTTAAAGGTTGCAGATCCCGATAAAGAGTTCATGGTATGTATAGATGCTTGCAAGAGAGGACTTGGTGGAGTCCTGATGTAGGAAGGATAGGTGGTACGCTACGAGTTAAGGAAACTGAATGAGCACGAGCATAACTTTGTGACTCATGATCTTGAGGTGGCAGTGACATTCATGCATTGAATATGTGGAGGCATTAACTTCTTGGCAAGAGGTTTGCTTTGATGAGTGATCACTGTGGGTTGAGATACTTGTTTGACCAATCTAATATGAATGCGATAAAAGCTAGATGGTTGGCCACACTCAGTGATTTTGACTTCGATAACAGGTATATTAAGGGTAAGAAGAACATGGTACAGATGATCTTAGAAAAAGAGTGCAAGTGAATCACATAGCAGCTACGAGTTCATATGGGATAAATTTACAAGGTCAAATCTTACAGGCAGTAAAATAGGATGACAGGTAATAGAAACTTAAGCATAGGTTACGGTAGTAGGGTACATATGATCAATATTTGGATTATCATCTCACAACAAATGGTTTGGTGATATTTAGGTAAAAAATATATGTTCTAGACAACAGTGAACTCAAGAAGCTTATCTTGAGGGAATTTCATATTAAGCCTTATTTAGGTCACTTGGGATATCAGAGGACTTTGACAATTGTGAAGAAGTTCTACTATTGGACGAATATGAAGAAAGAGGTAGTCGAGTTTGTAACAAGGTGTTTGGATTGTAAATAGGTAAAAGAAAAGTGCAATCATACATGTGGTCTATTGTAGCTGATTCTGATTCCATAATGGAAATGGGAGGTCATTTCCATGGATTTCATCACAGGTTTTCCGAGGACATCTAGAAAACATGATACAATCATGGTTATGGTTGAAAATTTGACCAAGGTATCTCACCTCATTCCAGTGAAGTCTACTAATTCATCTAGTGAGGTAGTTGAGGATCTTCACTAGGGAGATAATGAGATTGCATGGTATTCCTAAGAATATTGTATCCGACAAAGATGTCAGGTTCACTTCCAGGTTTTGGACGGATTTGTTTGTAGGTTTGGGGACAAAGTTGGATTTTAGTATAGCTTATCATCCACAAATAGATGGACAAACAGAGAGGGTCAATAGGATTTTGGAGGAAATGCTAAGGATGTATGTTATGCACCATTAGAGGAAGTGAGAAGAGTATCTTCCGCTGGTAGATTTTGCATACAATAATGGGTATCAGGAATATTTGAAGATGAGTCTGTTGAGGCACTCTATGGGTGGAGTTGTAATACTCCCATCAGTTGGAGTGATCTAGTGAATATGGTGTTGATTGGACCAGACATGTTGGCAGATATGGAAAAGGAAATGCCGGTTATCAAGAAGAATCTAAAGGTAACAGAGGACAGAAAGAAGAGTTATGCAGATCAACACAAGGTGTTTAAGGAGTTTAAGGTTGGGGAACATGTGTACTTGCGCATTAATCCAAAGAAGAGCTCCTTGAGGACTGGATCATGTGCCAAGTTGGCACCTCGGTATTGTGGGAATTTCGAGATCATTGAGAGGATTGGCCCAGTGGCCTATAGACTTGCACTATCGCCAACACTGAAAGTACATGATGTTTTATGTGTTTCATTGCTTAAAATATATGTGAAGATGTTGATCACGTGAATGACTGGTATGTATTGTACGTGGAGCCAGAAGGAGAATTCGAACTGCAACCTCAGTGCATATTGCAGCAGAAACAACTCGTGCTCCAGAACTGAGCAATAAAGCAAGTTAAAGTGTAGTGGAAGGACTTTGGGACCGACTAAGCTACATGGGAGATGGTTGATCAAATGCAGGCTATGTATCCTTCATTATTTGCCGGTGAAGGCAAATGATTTTTTGGTCTATGTACATATATATATGTTTTTTATTGTAAATATTGCAAGGAGTTGTCTTATAAAGCTCCAATAAGAGATATGGTCGTCATGTTTGTCATTTGGTTTTGATTTCCAATAGGTTGTTCATTGTAAATAATGCATCGAGCTAAGTTATAAAGCTCCATGGGCAGTATGTTTTGGTTTTCAGTGGCTTGATGGTCATAGGTGTCATAGAACATCGATGATTGTGTTCCCCTAAGGGGGAGGGGTTTGTAATAGCCATGGGTTAAAAGTTCATGTAATAAAGTTAATAAAGGAAAAATAAGACCAAGGTCATGAGACCCGTATTTGATGCTGAATGTTGGGAAAAACATCCTAATGGGTGTCACTTTTGGTTTATTATGGCTAAGGAAATTGGCAAAGGTAAAGAGGCATTAATTGGCATTTATTTATGAAAGTAAAGGAGAATAGGAGAAAAGGGAGATGAAAGGTCACAAGTTTTCATGAGAGGTAAATTGAAGAAAAATAGAGGAAAATGAAGAAAATAGAGGCCTCACTGATAAACAGGCTTATGAGGATCAGTTCACAGATATTTTTAGTTCAATTTTGGAGCTCTGTCTATTCTCTCATACTATTTCACACTTAGAGCAATATTGGAGCACTCTAGCATTGGAAAAATGAAAGCAAAGGAAGGACAAGGAAAGAAAAGGACATGCAAGTTAGGTTGGATCAAGAAGTTTCAACAAGATTATTTGTAGGTAACAGGGTGCATGTGTGATTCCAAGATGGTTTGTGAATGGATGGTACTTGAATTTGTGTACTTGGTTCATTTGTTGTCATTGGTATGAATTTTCTCCGGCGTGACAACGGTTTCAACCTTGCCTTGCCTCAAGTTTTTGGAACCAGGTGAGGCGGTCTCAAAAAAATTCCCAAGGATTGGGGGTGGAGGTGGTTTAATCTCTGGGAATCCCTCAACAGGTGGGTGGAGACGGGAAAATTCCTAAAGGTATTGGTGAAGAAAATCTTAGGAATCAAAGCTTGGTTTGAGCATTGTGATCTCTTGATCGGTTTTGGAGAGATCACATTAGCTTGAGGGTGGAGGTGGTTTAATCTCTGGGAAGCCTTGATTGTTTATGTCTTGATATTCTACGTTCATGCTTGGAATATGGAATGGGGGTGATTGGATGAAAGAAAGATTTGGTTCAACCCATATATGGTTGGGTGGTACATGGAAGTCCTTGTCTTGGTTGGATTTTTCATAAGTTAATAAGAAATATATTTCCTATTGTAATCTGAGAGCACTTGTACTTGTTATTATGGTGATTTGATGGTTTTTATGTCATGGTTATTAATTTGGTCATATGCTGCTTATAAGCATGGATTTGAAAAGTACTATAGTTATGTCTTGTTCAGGATTTGATAAGTATTTGATGGTTAATGAATGCATGGGATAACAAATTTTATTGCAGCTATTATGAGAGGGCATTAGACCTTCTTGGTGATTCTCAGATAAGTTTAAGACTCCTATGTTCAAATATGCATTCATGACCTGTAGATTTCATGTTCACCATATGTGTGACGAAATGACCATCATGGTTAGGCTTGGTTAAGTCAAGTCCTTGATCAAGTTTTGTATGATTAACATTGTATTCAAGTATTTTATCATTCTGGAAAGTCTTAGGAAGTTCTGGGTGGTGGTCTAGTAATATAATTTTGATTTTTCATTTGATAGGGTTAACAATGTTTATTGGGGAAGTGCTAAGCATAACACAATTTTGTAATTTGGGCATCAGAGGCATTTTTGGTACATGGGACTCAGGAGAAATCGAAAATTTCAACCTTAGTGGAAAGTGCGGGCCACCCCTTAGAGGAAAAAGTCAACTTTATGGGAAGGAAGTCGAAATATTTGGATGAAGGACCCATAAGGAAAGGTAATGCGACAATTATAAATAGAGGGTTGAAGGCAACATTGGGTACCTTTTGATAATTTGACATTTACACTTTGTTTCTCAAGGTTTTAAACTGAGTCACAAGTGTTTTTTAGCACTGAATGTTTCCAAGGGTAAATATCACCCTCTTCTTCGGTGGACCATGAATGCCACCCTAGGGAGGTATTGTCACGAGTGTGTGATGGCTTGGGGAACCAGTTTCAGGTGGTACAAGTTGTCTTAGCTTCATAATGGGCGTACAAGGGAAATACACACTTCTCGGGAGAGGGAGCTTCAGAGCAACATTGGCTCCATACTTTTGGGCACATAATTACCTTGGCATTTTGTTACTCTTTTGGTGAAGTTTACCGAGATGAATCAGTGGCTAGTCATTAGGCTGGAAATATTTCTCCAGTGCACACATAGAGGTAGTCTTACTAGGCATGCACAGTTCCTTGTGGAGCCACTCAATTTTTGGTGGGTTATCTGGTGGTTTGGGCTAAGACCTTCCATGATGTATAAGGGAGAATTTAGGGGATAATTCTTAGCATTTGGGAGCTCATTTTTGCAACAATGATATAGGTGGTGCCAAACCCAACTAGAGGAGGAGCTCATATTATTTGGGGTCAATTTCAGAAGGTTGGAACTAGGCCCAACCCTTTCTGGGTTTATTGAGGAGAGGCCAAGATTAATTTGGTTAATTTTTCTAAGCACTCTAGCAGTGTCAAATAGGTGTCCCTTTCCAACCAGCAGCTGATGGTAATTCACTCCATTTTGTGGGTTTTCCGGAGTGAATTATTGGGGCCAATTATTTTTTGGGTCTGGTGGGAAAAATTAAGAGGAAGATACAACAACAATTTTAGGCCAATCCGGGCATTCTAGTAGGGGATTCGAACAATTGTCAGATAGCAATAGTGGCACAATTTTTGGGCAGCGTAGAGGAAATTTGGGTGTCAAAAATTCTACTCATTGGGGCATCTAAATCACCTTGGGTTTGCTTCAATTTTCTTATGCAAGACGAGGTGCACTTGTTCCATGCAATATGTACTCCTTGCAGTTTATAATTTAATAAAATGGCTCAACTTATTTTCCCAATTTCTTGGTGTTTTGATGGTGCATGCATATTTGAGATTTTATTTTCTATAGCGTAGTTCATGTGTTTGTTATTAGCTATAAATTTAAATTTGGAACATTACAATGGTATCAAAGCATGATCTTGGCCAATTGTGGTGGGGGGGAGCTAGCAAGATCATGCGGGAGTTGATGAGGCAAAGCCAACAAATGGTGAGGCAAAACTAAAAAATTCTTGAGGGGATGCAATGAATGATACATAACCAACAAAAAATCCAAGCACATACACACACAAACCAAGATTGCAACACCCACACTATGGCCAGTATGAATATCCTACCATGCCTCATTCCTTGGATGAACATGAGAAGGAGAAGTATATTTTAGGGGTCGAATCATCATGTAGAGGTGGGCAGTCAGAGGATGAAACTAGAAGGAATTTCTGCTGGTGGAGACCAAGCTTTAGATGTCCAAAGCTCGAGGAGGAGGTTGAGAAGAGGACATACAAGATGGTTAGGGGCACATTGATATACCCAGTGTGGCACATGAGTCACCATTATTGGATACCTCTTTGACAACACCAGTTGACACCTTGATGGAGAGAGTGGATCATATAACCATAACGCCATCTGATGATGTGGTGTCTGCCTTTGATGAGGTGCCATCCATTGTTTAGGTATCCATTAATGAGGCGTCTAGGAACACATATAAATTTTTAGGTGATGGAAAGCCACAACATATTAGGGAGGTGCAAGGGGACAAATCCATTAGTGAGGTGTTGATGGGCACAAAAGCGCCCAAAGCCTTGATAGAGTTCTAAGACGAAAAATGCCTACAATAAAATGGAGAACACCTTGAGGAGTATGAGCTATATGAGGATGTTATGATCGATGAGCTACTTATGGAGGGACAACTTGAGACTCTTATTATGCCCATGGTAAAGGAGGATGGGAAACCATTTGTTGGACCTGCCATTGACGGGGAGTAGATAGATGCGTAGGTAGCCAACAGAGTTGTAGTACTTCTAGTCAATAACCCTCTTCAGGATTACGTAAATGGGTCCTACAGTATTGTTAGGTTACCTCTGCACATTGGAGGGATATTGGTTGGGTTACCTTTACAGGTTGTATATGATGACTAGGCTAGTGAGACGAGGTGACATGAGTTACGTAGGGCGCAACACTCGCATGGTGGACTTGCTACGTACTTGGGGACTCTTGCATTTTATCCCTCTCATGGGGTTGGGTGGCACAACCTATTGAGTTGGTACTTGATAGGGTTGAATATATTTTTGGATACATCAAATGATCTAAAATGGATTCAGTTTTGCCTCCAGATCAAAGTCTTCAAATGCAGATGAAAATAGAATCAAGTTGAAGTGCTCATTGACAGGATTCTAATGGTGCAAATGACGTGTAAAACAGAGTTCGTATGATGAAGATATTGCAAGTCAAAGTTTATGGAAAACTAGGGTAAAATGGAAAAAAGTCAACGGTCAAAGATGATGTCAACAGGACACGTGTCATCTTGGGAACACGCCACCTGTCCAGGATGATGTCAGCAGGATCAGTGACGTGTCAGAATGTGATTGTTGGAATGGGCCAATCCGGAGCTGACACGTGGTAGCCCAGATTTTTCCCAATTTGACCTTGTTTGCAAAATTTTGGGGGTTAGGGAGGATCAAACCCCTGATCTCCCAGAATGCTAAGTTTTCACCAAATATTTGGCACTGGATGAGCCAACGCATGATTTTGTCATTGAATGTAATGATATGGTATTTATGTGGACGGATTGGTGCCACCAGAAAAGGTCCGGACGGTCGGGGTCAACCCCACGACCGCCAGAGCCTTAACCTTTATTGCAACCATTGCATTTATATGTAACAATGCCACATATTATAACCAATGGAACCATATATTATCACCGCAGATTTATGTGCTATCCAACGAACCTTCAGATGAATCTTATCCAAGGTTTAAATGTGGCATATAAATATACATATACATCGCATATATATGTTATACTATATATAACATACCAACCGGTATATGAAAAAGACCGACGGGATATGGAATATATTTCAAACAGAACCATGTCAAAGTGTTAAACACCGCCATATATGGAAAAAACCTTATCCAAGGTTCGAAACCACCGGAAACCTTTAATGATGCCACCACAGATAATATTAATGTTTGCTATGTATAGTTTGCAAACCGACGGGAAAAAACAACAATCGCATATATATGTTATACTATATATAACATGCCAACCAGTATATGAACAAGACTGATGGGATATGGAATATATTTCAAACGGAACCATGTCAAAGTGTTAAACACCGCCACATATGGACAAAACCTTATCCAAGGTTCGAAACCGCCAGAAACCTTTAATGATGCCACCGCAGATAATATTAATGTTTGCTATGTATAGTTTGCAAACCAACGAGAAATGATAAACCTTATCATAAGGTTTAAATGCGCACTATGTATAGTTCATTTCCACCGGAGGTTCAACAGACGGTCGGGCGGGGGTTTCGGCCCACCGACCTCCAAAATTATATTTAAACAACGACTTCAAATCAAGTCCGCCAACCAGTTCGACTATGTGGTGGTGCTTGTGTTAAAACCACCCAAAACTTCATTTATGCAGGTGTAGAGCCGAACTAGTGAAACCACCAATGCGCATTCCAAGGTGATATTTTAGCAGAGAAGGTGGTAGTTATTGCAGAAAAGTGGTTTTGTGCAGGGCAGAAGTGGTTTTGGATTCGGCAGGGGGTCTGGAGGTCTCAGTGGCGAAATATAGGAAAGTTTATACTCATATGGACCGAAATTTCGAGCCAGTCGCAATGGTGAGGTCCATTTTCTCATTTGAGTCTATGTTTTTTAGCTCATATCTGTAAGAGAATTTTGAAAAGCGGTCATTGCTGGAATCTAAGGACCCGGAGACATAGCCAGGAAGTCTGGTGAACTCCGTTATTAAATTCTTGTTGTGTTAATGTGTTTGACTATGTTTTCATTTGCTTATGATGTTTATGTTATTCACAATCTCTTCGATCTATTGCATTAAGTAACATAAGAATCTCACATAGACGTCAATAATACCTTTTTCATAAATACAGATCAAGTGGTATCAGAGCTCAAGGTTAAATTTTTAAAGGTTTGACAGTGTCATGTGAAGATTGAATGCTTACTAGGTCAAAGTCCAAGCGAGGTGAAGGAGAACTTGTTGAAGCAAATCTAGAGATTGGAAGGATATTTTCGTAAAAGAAGATGCCGGAAGAAAATGTATTGGGAACATAAGCTCAGTTCCTGGACAACTTCATGACAATACGTGTGATGGTAGAGGAGATGTATAAAGAATTTAAAAAGAACAAAGGTGAAGGCACTTCATCACCTAAAGAAGACAAAGAATTAGATGAAAAGCTTCTTTCATTATTTCCACCATCTCCTCCATCATCACCATCATTGTCATCATCGTCTTCTTCTTAATCTAGTTCTTATAAAAAGAAGAAGAGTAAGAAATCCTCTTTGATCAAATTAGATGTAAAATTTGATTTTCCAATTTATGATGGTGAACTTAACGCTGAAAAGCTTGATAATTGGATAAGACAAATTGAAGTTTATAGCAGGGTACAAAAAGTTGCTTCAAAAAGAAAGAAGATCCAGCTTGCTAGCCTTCGTTTTGGAGGAACCGCACTTGTTTGGTGGGAAGGTAAGACAAAAGCAGATCTTCAAAAACATGGTAAAATCATTTTGACATGGAATGAATTTGTTTCTGCTAGTAAATTTTTTTTTTATCCTTTGCCTTATATGCAGCAAGCTATGGTGAGTTGGCAAACATCGTGTCAGTTAAAGGGTCAAAGTGTGCAAAGTTATACTCAGGAATTTCATAAAAGAGCTTTGACACTAGGCATATCATTGGACTCACTAGAAACATTATTGAAATACATAGGTGGCCTACATAGTTATTTGAGGCATACCATACTGATGCTTAATTCGACTAGCTTAGATGATGTATTAGTTCAAGCAACTCATCTAGAAGCTAGGGGTAAAAATGTATCTCATGATGTTGAAAAGTCATCTAAATCTATTGAAATCAAGAATAAGGAAAAGAAGAAACAAAAATGGAAGGAAAAGAAAGCGAACACTGTGAAGAAAGAAAATCCTACATGCACTCATTGTAAGAAAGGAGGACATGATGAGGCACACTGCTGGGCACTCCATCCAAAATTTAAGCCTAAAAAGTTTGGAAATAAAGAGCGAAAGAATGCTGCAACTATGAAAAAGGACTTGGGATCAGATTCAGGAGACGAAACAACAATTATAGCTACAGGTATAAAAGGTAAAAATTCTCAAGCATCTACAAGTACTTCTTCACATTTTGTTGATAATGAAAATAATGAGAGGAAAAGAAATGAGCTATTTCATATTAGAGTCATTTCCAAGCATACTAAAATTAATACTTTGTTTGATAGTGGCTCTCAAGTTAATTTGATTGTTGAATCAATTGTAAAGAAATTAGGTATTGAAACTAAACCTCATAAAAATCCATACCCATTGGGTTGGGTCTATGATAAAACTAAACTACAGGTTACGAAACAATGCAAACTTCGTTTTTCAATTGGATCAGAGTTTGTAGATGAGGTTGAATTAGATATAGTCCCATTGGATATATGTGGAATTGTACTAGGGAGTCTATACTTGTATGATATAGATGTTGTCTTCTATCGAAGGTCGAATAAGTATCAACTCACTAAAGAGGGAATCAAATATGTATTAAGAGCTCATAAACTCAAAGATAACTACACTCTCATAAATTCACGACAAATGAAAAGAATTATAAATTCAAGTAAACAATTTTTACTTATGATTGTAAAAGCAAAGGACCTCAATAAATCCGATGATTTTCAAGGATGTAATCCTAAACAGAAAGCAGATTTAGTTAAAGTTGTTTCTGATTAGGATATTCTGTTTCAAGAGCCTAAGGGGCTTCCTCCCAAGCGACAGATAGAACATGAGATTTATTTGCAGCCAGATGCTCCTCTTCCTAACATTGGAATGTATAGGTTATCAGCTCTAAAGAATGCAGAGATAAAGAAGCAGGTATAGGAATTGCTCGATCAAGGGTTTATTCGACCAAGCACTTCACCATGCGGATCGCCGATTGTGTTGGTACGTAAGAAAGATGGTTCATGGAGAATGTGCATTGATTTCCGAGCATTAAATAAGACAACAATAAATAATCGTTATCCTCTTCCTCGCATCGACGATTTATTAGATCAATTGAAAGATGCAGTTTACTTCACTAAGTTAGAATTGCGAAGCGGCTACCATTAGACCATAGTTTCAGAACAGGATGTATGGAAGATTGCTTTCAAAACGAAGCAAGGACTCTATGAGTGGATGGTTATGCCTTTCAGCTTGAACAATGCTCCAACGACATTCATGCGTGTTATGAATGATGTTCTTAGACCATTTATAGATGAATTTGTAATAGTATACGTAGATGATATTGTTGTTTTTAGTGAGACATGGGATGAACATATAAAGCATGTAAAGCATATTTTAAATGTGTTAAAGAGAGAAAATCTGTGTGTTAAACTATCAAAATGTGAATTTGGCAGGACATCTTTAAATTATTTGGGTTATATTGTAGGGGGTGGTGAATTGAAGATAGATCCCTCTAAGGTCAAAGTCATTGTAAATTGGCCTAAGCCCAATACTGCTACAGAAGTTAGAAGTTTCTTAGGGGAAACACAATATTGGAGAAAGTTTATTTCTAACTTTTCTTTGATTGCAGCTCCTCTACATGCTTTGACAAGTGTGAAACATGTGTTTCAGTGGGGAGGCAAACAACATAAAGCATTCGACACATTGAAAGAAAGGATCAGTACAACGCCAGTACTAGCACTGCCAGATCTTCAACATCCATTTGAGATAGAGACAGATGTAAGTGAATATGCCATGGGGGTAGTGTTGACGTAGTGATTTCATTCAAAGACATTCACATCAACAATAGTAACTATCCTACATACGATAAGGAATTATATGCGTTAGTACAGACTGTTAAAAAGTGGAAACGTTACATAATGGGAAAAGAAACAATCATACATACAGATCATCAACCACTATAATATTTACACTCACAATCTAAATTGCAACAATCAAGACACTATCGTTGGATGGGTTTCTTACAACAATTTCATCTTATAAATCAGATATAAGAAAGACATACATAATAAGGTTGCAGACATGTTATCAAGACCAATCATAAATGCATCCACAATTCTTAAGCATACTTCATTAATGCACGAAAGCTATATTGAACAATATGCTCAAGACACAGATTTTAAGGATGTATATGCAACTTTAAGTCATGGCAAGCAGGTAGAAGAATTGGATTATTTCATAAAGGAAAAACTCTTATATCATTTGGGAAAATTATGCATTCCACAAATTGAAAGAGTTAATGTGATTCGAGAAGCACATACTTCTCTAATTTCAGGTCACTTTGGTGTAAGTAAAACAATTACACAATTACAAAGATTCTACTATTGGCCACGAATGAATGAAACAATTTCAATATATATTAGAGGATGTACTATGTGTGCTACAAGCAAGCCAAGTAACAAAAAATTAGGCTTGTACAATCCACTTCCAATTCCTTATCGTCCTTGGGAAAGTTTATCCATGGATTTTTTTGGGGGATTGATAATGTCTAGAAAAGGTCACGATTATTTGTATGTATTTGTGGATAGGTTCAGTAAGATGTGTATTTTGACACCATTTACCAAACAGGTCACAACTGAACAAAATGAAAATTTTTTCTTTCAAAATGTATGGGTTCACTTTGGGTTACCCATCTCTATTGTATCTGATCAAGATTCTAGATTTGTCGAGAAATTTTGGTCAAGTTTATGGGAACTCATGGACACTAGGTTAAAGAAGAACATGGAATTTCATCCGCAAACAAATGGACAGACAAAAGTGGTAAACAAGACAGTGGTACAGTTGCTTCGAGGTTATTGCAGCAAGCATCCCAAGCTTTGGGATGAGCATTTGTGTTATGTACATCATGCTTACAACCATGCGAAACATTCTTCTACTCAAAGATCTCCATTTGAGACTTGTTTTGGTTTTGAACCAAAGTCTCCCTTGGATTTTGTCTTTGGTAAAGACATAGCAGTTGATGGACACAGCGATGTGGACAAAGAAACCAAGTTTATTGAATAGATCCAGGAAATTCACCAGGCAGTACAGGAACAACTAGAAAAGAGCCAAGCAAAGTATAAAGCGAGGCACAACAAGCATTGAGTTGAGCATAGTTTTCAAGTTGGTGATCAAGTCTGGTTGTACATCAGCAAAGAAATACTTCAAGGGGAAGGTAAAAAGTTGAAACCAATTAGATATGGTCCTTTCAAAATTCTTGAAAAAATTGGTGAGAATGATTTCCGCCTAGATCTACCAGCTTATATGCAGATCTATTCCATTTTAAATGTTGAAAACTTGCGATTGTATGAACCTTCAATGATTGAAGATCTAGAAGGTCAAAGTCAGGTACCTTCCATCGAATATTTTTCACCAGTGTATCTCAACGAGTTGCAGGAGGACACGATTCTTGACAGGAGGATAAGGACTTCGCGATGGGGAGAAGTTGAGTATCTTCAAGTTGGAATTAAAGGTACAAATCCAAGTAAAGCATGATGGATAGAAATTGGAAAAGTGAAGGAGACATATTGTCACTTACTCGACAGATAAAACCAACTTTTGGTGGTCCAAAAGCTTCCAATGGGGAGGAGTGATCCAAAATGGATTCAGTTTTGCCTCCAAATCAAAGTATTCAAATGCAGATGAAAATAGGATCAAGTTTAAGTTCTCATCGACAGGATTCTAACGGTGTGAATGGCATGTAAAACCGAGATTGTATGACGAAGATATTGCAAGTCAAAGTTTATGGCAAACTAGGGCAAAATGGCAAAAAGTCAACGATCAAAGATGACGTCAATAAGACATGTGTCATCCCGGGAACACACCACCTGTCCAGGATGACGTCGGCAGGATTAGTGAAGTGTCAGAATGTGATTGGTTGGAATGGGCCAATATGGAGCTGACATGCGACAGCCCTGATTTTGCCCAATTTGGCCTTGTTTGCAAAATTTTGGGGGTCAGGGAGGATCGAATCCCTGAACTTCTGGAATGCTAAGTTTTCACCAGAGATCTGGCACCGGATGAGCCAACGCATGATTTTTTCATTGAATGTAACGATATGGTATTTATGTGGATGGATTCGTGCCACCGGAAAAGCTCTGGACGGTCAGGGTTAACCCCACGACCGCCGGAGCCTTAACCTTTATTGCAACCATCGCATTATATGTAACAGTGCCACATATTATAACCAGTGGAACCATATATTATCACCGCACATGTATGTGCTACGAACCTTCAGATGGATCTTATCCAAGGTTTAAATGTGACATACATACATACATACATACATACATACGTACATACACACACACACACACACACACACACACACACACACACACACACACACACACACACATATATATATATATATATATAACATACCAATCGACATATCAACAAGACCGATGGGATATGGAATATATTTCAAACGGAACCATGTCAAAGTGTTAAACGCCGCCACATATGGACGAAACCTTATCCAAGGTTCGAAACTGCCAAAAACCTTTAATGATGCTGCCACAGATAATATTAATGTTTGCTATGTATAGTTTGAAAACATACGGGAAATGATAAAACTTCTCATAAGGTTTAAATGCACACTATTTATAGTTCGTTTCCACCGAAGGTTCAACGGACGGTCGGGCAGGGGTTTCTACCCACCGACCTCCAAAATTATATTTAAACAATGACTTCAAATCAAGTCCGCCAACCAGTTTGACTATGTGGTGGGGCTTGTATTAAAGCCACCCAAAAATTCATTTATGTAGGTGCAGAGCCGAACCAGTGAAACCACGAGTGCACATTCCAAGGTGGTATTATAGCAGAGAAAGTGGTCTTTATTGCAAGAAAGTGGTTTTGTGCAGGGCAGAAGTGGTTTTGGATTCTCTAGGAGGTCTGGAGGTCACAGTGGCGAAACATAGGCAAGTTTATACTCATTTTGACCAAAATTTCGAGCCGGTCGCAATGGTGAGGTCCATTTTCTCATTTGAGTCTCTGTTTTTGAGCTCATATCTGTAAAAGCATTTTGAAGACAAAATAAAGTGGTCAACACTAGAAGCTAAGGACCCAGAGATGTAGCCAGGAAGTATGGTGAACTCCGTTATTAAATTCTTGCTGTGTTAATGTGTTTGACTATGTTTTCATTTTATTATGATGTTTATGTTATTCACAATCTTTTCGATCTATTGCATTAAGTAACATAAGAAGTTCACATAGATGTCAATAATACCTTTTTCATAAATACATATCATCAAAGGTAGGGAGCATAATTAAGTAGGGTCTGTGGTTTTCTAGAGGGGCTAGAGAGCTGGATCATCGTTGGGACCCAGGTGGGACTCCCCACCACTCCATGGATTGGGTCAGTTAGGGTAGTATTAGGATGGTGGATCCAATGATTGGACTCACGCCCATTTTCATATTCCCACCAAAGTTTTGTACAACACCCATGATAGGTTGAGATGACAGAGGAGTAGGCATAATCCATGAGTTTTCTTAGCATGTTGGTCATGTGTGCAGACATAGGATGATCAATGTACCTTGGTTAGAGGTTGTTAGAGGAGGTGGCATCGACAAGCAACCAGATAGTTCCTTGTATAGAGAGGAGGATTTCCCATGGATGTATGGGGCACACTAGTCACCAAGGAGAAACACCTTAGGGACACCCCCATAGGTATATAGGGAGATTCACAAATCAGGGACAGTGGACGTGATGATGTCAGTCAGGTGTAGGCCGAAGCAAACTGTCACAAATTTAGGCCCTAACATCCAGGGATGTGTAGGAGTATCCAATGTTGAGCAATGTGATGAGCCCCAGTATTGCAACAATAATGATGCAAATCCCAAGGCTACCAACTTAAATGATCAACCTAGGGTTTGTAAAAACTTAAGAGGTGTTGACACTATATGTGAAACATACAATGTGTCCTTCTTTTGTTGATCTGATGTAATGGAGTGAATGTCATTAAATCAAAGCCTAATTTTTTTTTAGAAATGGAAATGTTACTTTGAAAATAAATTAGTCCTAGGAAAGAACAACAATTTGTAATTGAAATCCTAAGAACATGAATTCAAATAAATAAGCCTAATCTACTTTTTAAAAAGGCATGTCCTAAGTGGTTTTTATTCTTCATAAATCATGGATTTAGAGCCTTGGGGTCATAATTCATGTCCAAGAGAAAAAAACCAAGCTTTTGGAGATAATTTGTTCAAGATTACACATGCTACAGGAGGTTGCTATAGGCAAAACAAAGCTGCTACAGGAGGTCATGTTTTGCTACAAGACGAGATAACTCACCGAATGACCAAGTAAATCAAATGAAAATGGGATGGGATTTTTTTTTTTTTTTAATTTTTAATTTTTATTTATTTTTTATTTATTTATTTTTTTATTTTTATTTTTTATATTCAGTATGATGTATTAGGACTCCATTCCAAATGGAATCACTCTAAAATAGCCCTATTAACACGTGTTAAAAATAGCGGAAAATTAGTACTCTAAAAACTAGAAATTCAAGAATTAGTGAGCTAGTTAACCTATCAAATGCCTATCCTAATAAAGTGCAAATGAAATGGGGTAAATTTTTCTATTAAATTGAATGTTTTTATGACCTAATACAAGTGGAATAAACTCAAATTAATATTATTAACACATTCTAAAAAATAGCATAAAATTACTACTATTTTGCTACAAGGGACTTCCATAAATTATATATTTGTGAACTAGTAAACCAATCCAAGTAGCTCAATGATGAATGTGAATTTTGAAAGCTACTATAATGATGCATCATGCTTATGAATCTTTAAATAATCTTCAAAAAAACTCACTTCAATCATTTAACCCAATCCTACAACAAAAGAAGCATGAATACTAAATGCAAAAATAAGAAAAATAAGAATAAGAGATGCATGTGAATAAGAAGTGAAAGGAAGAAAATAAAATTGTACAAAAGGGCTCTGAAGCTCCTGGGATGGCCAATCCCAAGGATACTCAAAGTAATATGAAGGATACCAAGCTTTATAAGCTAAAAATGGCACCAAAATTCATTATTTGAATCAATCCAAGTACATCCCTACTAGAAATGAAAGTGGAGATGCTAAATAACAAGTTTCTCCACAAAAAGACTAAGAAATATATGCCCCTAAAGGCCAATTCAAATTTCTACTTATACATAATTATGAGGAAGAATTATCCTTGAAAGGAGGAAGCTTTCCCTCCAAAATCCCTCAAATAGTGAGTCTGGTTCCCAACACTAGAATCTGCATTAAATGATAGGGAAAACATTTCTGGATTTTCTCAATCACTAGAGCTCCAAAATTTCTCAATAATTTCATGATATTTTGTTCATTTATTATCCAATCTTGATCGTCCTTTAGTATGGAGCAAGTCCCTAAATTATCTCTTCTTCCAAATCTTCATAATCTGGCCAATATTCTGACAATATTCTACAAAAATAAATAATAATAGGCACATAATAAACAAGGTTAAACCAAATTCCTAAGGACCCATTAATACTACGAATTAACTCTATGATGTGCAAGTAATGGGGTCAAATACACGTTTTAAGTGTTTATAAATAATCAAATGGGCCTAATAAAATAAACAATTCTGGGGCCCATCATCTCTTCCCTATTGAAATTCTTGCTCACCCTTGAGCAACCTAGCCTTCTCCCTCTTTACCTCCTTTTTCATGGTGTCCTTTGGTACCTTATTGATGTCTTAGGCACTTGTAGCGGTAGTTTCTTCTGAATAGAACTAAACCATGGATGGTCGTACTCTAGGCGACCCCTTTGATCTTGATACTATTTTGATGGGAAGACTCGGTGTTGTTGTCCTACATCCCCTACCTTCTTTGATTTTACAATCTGCATCCATTTGTGAGTTCCACCTATCTCTTTTTCCAATTTGAATAAGAGGGGAACTGCAAATTTCTTGGGAATAATCCTTCCTTCTTTCAAAAATTTATAATAAGACTCCAGGTTAGGCTATAATTTAGGTTATTGGAGTTCCCGGGGCCTATTTCTACCTCTTTTGATGCTGTTTACTCCTCATGTAGCACTTCTTCTAAATCTGTTCCTTCTGTAGCAACCCTGTCTTTCTCTTGTAACACCCCTACTTTCTCTTGTAGCACCTCTTATTTATCATATAGAAAGGTTGTTTGCACTTTTAGTTTCTTAGTTATGGCTAATCTAGTGGTTGAACTTGTCATGGATGTCACAAGTTGTTTACCCTTGGCTTTGGGGGAGGTGTCCTGCTCAATTTTCCCTTCCACTGGCCCCAATTCTTTTCTTGTTGGATAGCTGACTCTTTAATTTTCATGGGGATTGTTGAAGGAGGTTGAGGGTGATGAAAACGAGACTAGTTGCGATGAAAAAAAGTTTGGTGGTGATGAAAACAAAGTTAGATGAAGACAAGGCTAGTGGGAGATGAAAACGAGGCTAGTTAAATATTGAGTTGGTGAAGTATTTGGCTTGTGGATGGATGGATTTATTGACCTCCAATACTTAGACACACAAAAGAGAAATTACATAGCACTCATGAAGCCCAAAGGATTCGATTACATACCTTTCATACCCATGGATCACATTTTTGGAGGTGATTTCACGTTGGAGTTGGGCCATATACATCATGATCTCATAGGGAGTTGACTCTTTTTCTTGTTCGTGGTGCATGTCTTCAGAACCTTATTATACCTTGAATAATAAATTTTATCTGTGTGTGTAGGTGCCTCTCTAATGTCTAGGCTGTTGCTACTGGTGGAATTCCTTCCCAAGGATGATGTGTCCCTTCTAGTTGCACACATGGCGTCATTATGCTACTGCTGGTGGGAAAAAAAGATCTCAGAGATTTCTATTCTAATTGCAGAGGTTGCTACAGGAGGGGGTTTTCTTCCTATAGAAAGCTTTTAATCCTACCTTGAAGTCTTTAAATTGCATGATGGTGTTTAGGGTAATGATGAAAATTCATGAGGACAGGGTTGGAGCCATGAGGGAGTAGAGTAGACATTGGAAAAATAGAAAACAATGGCTTCTCTGTTTTTTCTCTTTTTTTTTAGAAGTAGGACAAAGTGGAAATTTTGAGCAAGTTTTGGAGAAATGGAATGGATAGGTGATGGATGTGGTATTGGGGGGACTCTCTCAACCTTCCCTAAAGAATAAATGACTTTTTGACTGCTTCCTCTAATCAGAGTTGCCTTCTGTATAATTTCAGGCTCCTCTTGTAGCATTTTAGGACAACCCCTTGTAGTAGAATTTTTTTATCCATATCGCTCAAATGGTAGACTAGATTGGCCTAAATGTTTTTGAGCATGTTTCCATCATCCTTATGAACCTCCCCATAAAATAATCTCGTCCAATGGATGCACGAACCTCGAGAAAATTTAAAAATGGTTGTAGGTGATAGAGGTCGATTTCTCAAAAATTGTGCATTGGAATTTGCTGAAATTTATTAAGCATGTTACCATCATCCATATGCATCTCCCCATGAAACAACTATTCAAATGGATCCATGATTTTTGATATATAATAAAAACAATTTTTTGCTCTGTGTATTTTGGCCTCTTGTAGAAAAACAGAACCTCCTGTAGAATTTTAGGACAATAAGGAAAATGAATGGGAAAATCTTGGAAATGATGGGTATATGTTGGAAATGGATGAGGTTGATGGGTTTACATGGAATTATTCATGTTGGAGCATCTGAGAAAAGGAAAAGAAAGCCCAAGTTTGACTTTCTTTGACAAGGTTTTTGATCAACTTTTTATTTTCTTTTATTTTTGGTGAATAAAAAAACCTACTTTATATACATAGGGGTTTAAGGGGTCATAATATAATCAGAGCCTACATAGCAATAATAATATAAGGGCCAACAACAAAAATAGTGTGCTTCTATGGGGCATACTAATAACAATATGGGGACTACATGGGCACAACAACAATAATAAGGGGGATACACTAACAATAACTGTAAGGGGATATACTAGTATTATAGGGACCTAACATGCCCCTCTCCTTCAAAAAAATGTTGTTATCAATGCTTGAGTAGTTATGGATGCTTCTGTATAAAATTCTCATTCTCCCATGTGGAATATTCAGTGGGTAAGTTCTTCCACTTGATGAGATACTCTGAAATTGATCGATTTCGTAGTTGTCGATTTCTTGTTTCCATGACTTCTTCAGGTTCCAATATGATTTTTGCTTCCTAATCAAGTTATAGCAGTATTTTTTGACTGAGAGCTTGTCACCTATAACCTTATTTAAGCGTGAAACATGGAAAACAAAGTGCACTTGGGAAGATTCTAGGAAACTCCAATTTGTATGCCATAGTACCAATCTTTTGTAACACCTTATAAGGACCATAGTACTTTGGCGATAATTTATTATCCTTCTTAGATTGCTTGAGGGACATTGTTTGTATGGTTGTAGTCGTAAAAATGCCCATTCACCTACGTCAAGCTGAAGTACTTCAAAATCTTCTTTTTCTGGATCAATTTCATGCAATTCTAATTTATGTACACCTTCATCTACATAAATATTTAGATCTAATTCATCAAACTAATCATCTACATTATTATGCACAACCATTTGATTTTCTACTTGACCATATAAATCTATGTTATTTTCCTATTACTCATCTTTGGACTGCATAATTTTTCTATTTGTTTATCATTTCCAAATACCTGCCAATACCTCATGTTGTTTGGTACAACTAGATGGTGTTTGACCTCTACTGTATATTGTTTATTGGGATGAGGCATTTTTCATGTGATGGCTGAAAAATCTAGACCATTAGCAAGGACATTCTGATTTCAGGATATTGCAACAAGATCATATTCTACAAAAGTGTGTAAGAAATCAAGCACAACATTTATGTATGCTCTCAATCTAGGATGTTTTGCAGCATACTCTCCTTTAATCTGTTTAATAATCAATTCAGAATCTCCTTTAACATAAATTCTTTTAGCACCTAATTTCTTCAATAATTGCAAGCCTAAAAGAAGTGCTTCATATTCTGCTATGTTGTTGGTACATTGAAAATTCAGTTTATATGAATGACCTTCTGCGTGATTATTTCCTGAATTTGAGACCCACACACCTGCTCCTAACTCTGGTATACTACAAGAACCATCAAAGCTCATATTCCAAAAAGGTTCAGTTTCAGTGTTTTGTTGTACAATTTGTGTTTGATTTTCCTGTGTTTTACATATGTCATTTTTAGCACTGGTGACCTAAGCATCAATATCCCCATCATTATACATAATGAAGGAATCTAAATCAGAGTGAACATAGTAAAGGGGGTAGTTATGTGTCTTCTCTTGACTACTCACCATATATTTCATTAAGGTTTCCCTATACAATATTCTATTTTCACCAAACACTGGGATGGTTTCATAAGTCATATCCATTTGCAGGGTACCTTGTAGTTTTTCTCCCCAAGAGCGCAACAACAACATGCCATACTTTGGGGGAATATATGCCACTACTATGTCCATTACTAGACTCTTAGCTGGGATTTGGTCTAAAGTGACACATAGATCCTTAATGAGACCTAAACATCTTACTCTGCTTGAATTAGATGAATACAAATCTTTCTAAGGTCGAGTAATGTCAAGACCAAGTTTCTCCATAACGGCTTTTGGCATCAAATTGTTTGAGGCACCTGAATCTAACATAGCATCGTGGAGAATTTACCATGAATATTAAGACTGAAATAAAATGGAGGGACTCCTCCTTCTTGTGGTTTACCCTCTACTTCTGGACCAAATAATAATTCAGGATGATCATCATTCAAATTGACAGTATCATTGTTTTCTCCTATGTTCAAAGCCTTCGTAACTTGAGTTATGTACAAATTTTTACTCATTAAATCAGTCAAAGGGATATGAATTTTCAGCTTTGCTAGTTCATTTTCAATATTGAATGATGTTTGAAATTATTTAAGTTCAGAAAGTCGAATTTATTAGCAATTTCTTTTGACACATGTTCTTTTTGGTGACTGGTGGTAGGAATGTTTATTTGAGTAGTTTTGGAAGAAATCTCAATAATATTTTTAGCAGGAATGTCAACTGCCTTTTTGCTAGAACTATCAGGAGTTTTCTTTGAAGTGGTGTCAGAATTTTTATTGACAGGGTTTTCATTAGTCTTTTTGTTCAGGGTATCTAATGTTTTCTTACTCTTAATATTGTATTGTCTATGGGCTTCCATGATAGTGTTTTCAAATCCCTGATTATAGTCATTTGATTCCTCAGAATCAAGTTTAGTTTGGGATAATTGTAACAACTCTTGTTCTTCCTAAGTAAGAAACACAATTTCATCATCATTGATACCCATTATATTTTTCTGATTATCTTCTACTTCTTCCACTACCTCTCCATCTTCATTAACATAGTTTTCCTGAAAAGGAGGTCTAATTTGCTGATCAGGACCTCTCTGTTCCCTTTATTTGATTTGGGGAGGATTTCTCCTAGGATTTTGATTTCGATTTTGAGATGCAGGTTGATTTTCCCTAGGTGCAGTTCTCTCATTCAAATTAATCCTCTCCATCATTCTTTCTACTGTTATAACTAAGGAATTAATTTTAGCATCAACAGAAGAAGTAGAGGGTTCCTCTTTTATGGTTAATCTTCTCTCACTCCTAAGTATAACTCTCTTGGCTAATAGATTTTATTCTACACTTACTGCATCCCTCTACATTTCTTCTAATGTAGATGAATTTCTTACCCTAAGCTGGTAAGCCATGTCTGCCTCAAAACCATCTGGGAATTTAATTAAGGCTAATATTTGTGGTGGTTTGATATTAGCAGGGATTGCGTTATATACACTGATGAATCTAGTGCAATAGTCTTGAACACTTTCTGCTGGTCCTCTCCTAATGCTTTCATATTCATATAGAATCTGAAGAGGGTTTTTCTTAATTTCCCACCTAGTAAGGAATGTTTGATGAAATTCAGGTAAATCATGAATACTAGTAGCAGATAATGCTTTAAACCATTTCCTCACCTCTCCTGTGAGACTTTGTGCAAATAACCTAAGTTTTACACTCTCCTCATCTACCTCCTGAAGGTCAAAACTGTCATTCATCCGGTCTACATGCTGCTGGGCAGTGATAGGCCCAGTTCCATCAAATTGAGGGATTCTTGTTTGATAATCTTGTGACATGTTTTCCAAAGGAGCCCAAAGGACAAGGAAAGCATATCTAGCTGTAATTATGGGGATATGAGGATGAAAAATATGATGTGGTTGTTGGATGAAAGGTGGAGGCTAGATGAAAGGTAAAGGCTGAGTTGAAACTTAGGGTTTTGGTGGAGATGAAGGTTGGACTGTAGTTGAAGATTGGGGAGAAGAAGGAGTTTGAGTTTCTTGGTGGGATAGTACTGGAGTGGTTTTGGAAACTACAGAGGGAGTAGAGCTTACCGATTTATGGGAAAGTACAAGAGTAGTTGTGGAGACTACAGAAGGGGTAGGACTTGCTGATCTAGGATGCATAGATTGTGATGAGATGAGTAATTCAACATAAGAAGTCAAAGAAGAAATTTATACAGATTGCTGGACATAAGCTTCATGAATAGAAAGGTCTAATACTGAGACTAAACCCTACAATTTGTCAAAGTCTTAAAGGATTTGAAGGTCTATATCAACAGGAGCAGATTGGTCTTCAAATGAATTTCTTCTTAATGTAGCTTGATCTACTACTATCTAGTTTTCCCAATTGGTTGATTTAGTTTTAAATAGGCTTTGTTCAAAGGGTAAATCAAATTCGATGTCTTGTAGGGTTACACAGTCTTTTGGGAGTGCATATGCTCTATGAGGAGGACTATAACTTCCTTGGCTTTCAACTAAGTTATTTATTTTCAGTATTTTCTCAGGGTCATCTACAATTTCTGCAGGCTTTGGATCAGGATAAGCTCTAGTATAGGATCTTTTAGGAACCAGAGTTATAATCTAAATGCACACACACACTTATTATTTACACTATTGAAAAGAAAACCAATCTTAAAGTATTCCTATCATACAATGCTTTAACGAGGGTTATGAATTCGAAAGAAATTACAATGTTTTCAATTTTCCCCAGTACGGTCGCCACTATGTTATCATTCTGTAATTTCTAAGATTGGGAGAATAAATCACAGAAGACAACATCAAAACCATTTTGGAAGCTGGGAACTAGCCCTTCCAGCTTCAGAGAGGGATGTCTCTTTAAGATTTAACTTTGTTTTGGATATATATTAGGCTAGTTATGACTGTGTTTGGTGATTGTTTGATTTTGATTGATTTGGTTGATTTGGTCGATTAAATATTTATTTTCCCATTTGGAAATGGAGTCAAAACATAAAACTGGATTTTGCATCAATTTTTAAAAGAGTTGTAACAGGGCAAGCTAGGTTGTATTTACTGGATTCTTTTAAGATTTTTAAATGAATAATGGATACGACAGAAGAGTGAATATCAGTTGAGACTGAAAAGCATTTAAGTATTTTTCAATTTGATTTCAAGTAAAAAATATTTAAATTGTAAAAGAAGCCAGAATAAGGTGTTTTAAATAAAATATCCTATTCATCGCACTTTATGTTTTACAATTAAGAATTCTGATAAATAGAGAAAAGAAATAACAATGGAAAACATAGAAACAATAGAAACACTTCACCAGTAATTACACGACATGAAACTTGAAAGAATTATTTGTATTATTGATGCTCTAGCAAAAACTTGGAATTTACAATTGTGCAGTAGGAAAAATATGTTTAGAAATCAACCCCTAATACTTATAATAATGAACTATTTATACTAAAATATTACAAAATGGATTACAATAAATGTTGTCTCAATAGACAGTGTATTATTAGCCTAAATCTAATAATAAAATCTAACTATTACAAAAAATACGCTCGATGTGAGTGATTTGGCATTCTGGCATTGTGTTCAAGGGATTAGTTAATGAATAAACCTATTGGTAGGATGCACTGGTTGTAAAGTTGTCTGATGTGGTGTCCTGTGAGCTAGCTGTAGATGACTATTCTTTGTTACCTTTTACTCCTAGAACTCAGTTAACTTATCCCATTGCTCTTCATCTGGGATAGTTAATTTGATGACCCTCCTGTAGATTTCATCCACTTCGGTATACTTAGCAAAAGTTTATTTTACCACAATAACGTGGTTTATCTCATGTTGGGTGAAAAAATCATGAGTTAATGCCTCCAAGAATGCTTTCCCTGTCATAGTGCCTTTGATGTTTGAAAACTTAGCTGTTTCTTTGGAAATATCCTCCAACTTCTTTGCATAATCTTGTCTGTGCATCAGTTTGTCATTGATTACAAAAATGGAAGGAAGACCTTTCAGACTTAAAGGATCAAGCCTACTAAAAAGTTTGTTTACAGCTATCTCCAAGCTGTGACATTTTTCCTCCAACTGTACATTAAAGTTTCTCTTTGTAAGAGCCTTTTTTACTTGCAATAATGTTTTAGTCCTATCAATCACTCCTAACTCCTCCAGCTCATACTTTTTCTTGGAATCTAAGAACTTAATAATGTTTTTAGAAGTGGTTGGATTATCTCCAAGTTCTTCCTTGATTTTTGTAATGGCATCATTGGCTTTTTCTATCAATTCCTTTTGCTCAAATATGATTTGTATGCAGGGCCAAATTTCATTGATGGACTCAATCATATATGTCTAAATTATCTCTTTGACTTGGACCAAGGTGTTTCCAATGTTAGACTCCCTCTTAGACTTCTGCAACCTTTGTATTAACTTTTGTGCTCTATGGGCTTTAGTTGCATGTGAGCTATCACTCCTGGATTTCTGATCCTGCAACAATTTCACTTGGTCCTGAAGCTTCTTTATCTATTATGTCTGAATTGACAGATTATACACTGCTTGGGTGAGCTGTTAAGCTCCATCCGCTGTACTTGTTGTAGAAGGAGTGGCTGTAGGAATAGCTGTAAGAGGTACAACTTCCAAAGGGACCAAGGAAAACTTGGCAGCCTGCTCTTTTTCCTTCAACATCTTTTCCATTTCTGCTTCCATCTGCCTCAGCCAAGTATTCTGCTCCATGATGAGATTCATCATGTGTGATTTCTGTGACTCTGTCTCTTCAATGTCTTTGGCCAAAGGGTCCTTTGTAGCTGGCAGATTTAGCTGCTTCCTCAATGCTGCTATGTCATCATTTTTCTTTTTAATTACCTCTTTTGAAACTCTGATATTGGAGGGATCATATCCTATCATGATTACTAAGTCTTCCAAAGACTTAATCCTTAAATCCTTGGCCAAAGAAGATATTTTTCATTCTTGAGCTGTGACTGGATATTAGCTAAAGAAACCTGCAATTTAGAGAAACTCATAGCAGTGTTAGTGAGTGTAGATTAAATCATTTCACTTGTCTACTTATGCATCTCCATTTGATCAATGGGATGTATATCTTGAATATCAAACTCAAATGCAATATTTTTATAATCAGCTGATGTTTTGGGTTGTGGAATTTGTGCTTGGAGGAAAGCCATCTGCATCTTGGCTTTTTCTGAGTTAAAGGCTGACAACAGTCTACTCTGAGAGCTAGAAGTTTTCTTCCAGAACTGATTATATGTATTGGTTTTGAAAACTTCATTTTTCAATTTAATCTCCCCGAATGTATAAAAAATGGTCTTCTCTTTCTCCCCTGTAACAATTGTGCTGGTTTGAATAGCTTGCTGCTGATCCTGAGAAGAAATAGAGGTGGTAGGAGAGAGTGTGGTTTGAACACCTACTTGTGAGGAAGTAGGTGTCTCTTTGTTGATGATAATGACTTCTTGCTCTGAGTCCTTGTCTGAATTTACCTTGGGATTGAGCTTAGTCCTCTTTCTGTACATAATTTAGAACTCTTTGTTGGAAGTGTCAGTCGTTGAAGGTGAATCTTCTTCTCTAATCGTTTTTCCTTCTTTCTCCTATGGGACAACAGTATGTGATGTTGAAGTTGACACCAATTGTTCTTCAGCTTCTTGTAGAGTATTCTCAGTTTAGTATAGTTGGTTCATGTATTTTTCAATCTCTGGTCTATGGGTATGAATATAAGGTGTATATTTGTTCTATACCCTTAGTTTAGAAATGGTACCCAATGATCATATGAACATTTAAAATTAAGGCTGAATTGCATTTGTTTCAGTAATATGTCTGCTTCCTCCCCTGCTGTTCTGATATTACAAATGAAGGGTCCTATTTGTTTTTTAATCATGAACTGAGATTTCTTTTTGGCAAGCACAAAATGGACCTCATCGACATTAAGAATTTTCGTGATGTATTCTAGAGAAAAAATACTCGGAGGAATTTTGGGAGCTTATATGGGGCAAGCTCACATCCATAAATCCTTAGATCTGTGTAATTCTGGTAAAGGTACTAGTCTCCTATTTTAGTTTGGTCTAACAACCGCAAGATTTTCCGGATTTCTTCACTGATTCTTGGCTCTGAATTGCTGCTTAGAAGACTGAGTGCTAGATGTAAAAAAAAATTCTATGAACTGTTTGTGTGAGTATTCTTTCTGCTCCTTCATTACCATTGTAGTCCAGAAGATGATAGATTGTTGATTTCCATCATCATCCAACTTTTGCAATGCGAATTAGAACCTATCTCCATGAAAATATAAAAACAAATATACTAAAACAAAGGCATATTTAAATACCTCCTTAGTTTGGAATTTGACAAGTTTTTCATGAATGGAATCTGCAAGGAATTCACTGAATTTGAATAAGATAGAAGGCTTGGAATCTATGGATAAAATGGAAAGGAATCTTATCATGGCCTCATCTACCCACTGATCTGAGTAATAACCAAGGAGGTAGGAGATGACTATAATGATTTTCTTAGTTCTCTCAGGGAAAATGGAATATGGATAAAGAGGGTTCTTGTTAGGTAGTTGGGCATCTTCAGCCAGAAAAATCTCAAGGGTTTTAGCCCTTTTTTCAAAGTCTAGCTTCTGATATAATTCAATGAGCGTTTCTTGAGAAAAAGGAGTGGAATTATCTGTGATAGGGGCTTGCATCATTTGGTCTATGGCTTGGGAAGTTATGGTGATTAAAATCTCTCTCCGAAGGGGCAATAATAGCTCTCTGACTGGGTACATAACAAGCTGGACACTTCCCGATGAATTCAAGGGCATTGTGGGTGTGCAGAAAGATAAAATGGGGCAAATTGGATTCCCACAATCCAATGTCATCAATCTTGTCATTGAATTTTTCTTCAAGCCAACAATACACTTCAACTAATTCTAACTCACACAAGGTTTTATGGATTTTGTAATCCCTGTCCGCCAAAGGTATATGATCAAGGTCAATTGAGGGATGGAGCAGTGGATTCACAGACTCCCCCTTTCTTTGCTTCTTGGGAGGCATGATGAACTCTGGTTTGATGGTGGATGAGGGTTTTTGTTAATACAAATGGAGGCCAGGATTGAGTAAAATCTTTGTAACGAGGAAATAATGGTGATAGTTGCAGAGAGTAGCTTGACAAAAATCGAATTGGGTTTTCTGGCGCTCTGTCAACCTGCAACGAACCTATACAGAGTAGCGAAAATGACAAGGTAAAGGCTTAAAGGCTAATCAGGGGTGAATTAAATTTATCAATGACTGTATTAATGTGGGAAGACATTTAATTGGCAATGGCATGGTCCAGGTGGTGTTACACGACTGGCGCTCAACGGGCAAATTTCTAGTTTTTACATAGCGGAGAAACTGCTTTTCGGAGGGGTTTCGAAGTGGTAAGCCGTTTCGGTAGGGGGGGTGCGAAATAATGAGAGGGCGCCACATTAATGTGGGCCTGAAACACAAAAACACCTATTTCGCACCCCCCCTAAGGTAAAGTTAGGATGGAGAGGGGTGGCTGAAAAATGATATGGGTCGTCGGATGGGAGTGAGGGATCAGATGATGGGACAGTTGGAGGGGAGATAATCGTGCATCGGTGGAATTGGATGAGATTTTTTTTCGGGAAGCGGGGGATTTATAAAAGGTGGAAACTTAGGATGGGGGGGTAATGCGCTAAATCTTCATTTTCCTATGCCGACCTTTTAAACTTAGGAATTTTTTTTTATTCCTATGCCTTCTCCTGTGCATGAAATAACTTTGTAAGTTTAAACACTTAAGAAAAACATTTTTTGTGCTTTTCAAAGCCATAATGAAATTTCTGCCTACCCTTTCATTTTCAATTCTTTTTTTTAAGCTAACATTTTTTCATCTTATCTCTTTAGGGTGCATTTGAGCTAGCAAACCCACATATCCTTTTTTATTATTATAACAATCTAACCTACTCTATCACTTATTTCTCCTATTGATTCAGATTAAAATGTTGAATCAATCTCATTTTCTACCTAACTAATTTTTAGTGTCAGTATTTTCATACTGCCCTCAGTGATCAAAAATACTATTTTCATATCATTTTAGGAGTCCGACTCACAATTTTTTTTCATTCCACCTAGGTCTTCATTCAAAAATTTTACTCACTGATGGTAGTCCTAGTAAAAAAATATTACTCCTCATCAAAAATTTATACTTGCTGGCCCAACTTCATGTCTTGTTGAGCATACTTAAGTCATGAAAGTCCATTTCATCATGTCAATATGTCAGCCAAGTCACCAAGAATTTTGGTCACTCAAGTTCTTCATTAGGTCTCTAGGTTTTCATTTTCCAAGGTCTAAATAAAACATCATTTGATTGCATAAGGTCAGAAAAATAATGAGAGTGATCTAAATAATATTCTTTTACCATCTAAAGAGGATTTTCAAGCATGTAAACATGGTTTTCAATGTTGTAATTCTTCTTTTAAGTGTGAGTTTCATTTTAAAATGTAATTTTATTCCAAAAACATAGATGTAATTTTATTTTTCATTTATGTAATTTTATGTTCATTATATTTAATAAGTACCTATTTCCCAAGCTTCCAACTCAGTTCCACATGCCAGACAAGCACATTTCAAAGTGCAAGAATTCTCAATTCATCCACTGATCAAATGTCAAAGAAAAAGTTCAGAAGTGTAAGGGTATTCTACGAAGTTTAAAAGTGAAATTTGAGACATTAGAAAAGTGGGTTTCAAAGGATTAAAATCAAATTCACTCAAGTATATAAACCCTCATGACATCAAAATAAACTTCATTTTCTCTTGCCAACATCAAGAAACCTTAGCAATGCACGAAAATTCAATAAGGAAGGATAATTTTTGCAAAAATAGAGTCTGGCACTGCGCTCATGTGTTTGGCAGTGCGCCCTTGCCTTAGGCGCTGCGCCCCTGTGTTTGGCGTTGCGCCCTTGCCTTAGGTGCTGTGCCCTTGCTTGAAAACACTCAGGAGCTCCAAAACTGGTGCTATCACCTTCAAAACTTCAGTCCAAGTACTCCACAACCTCCAACAATCAATTAAGTTTCCATTTGCATCATTCCTCTCCTCCTCGAGTCAATTTATTGGTGTTTGAGCTTGTTTAAAGAGTTGGTATCTATTTTTAAATGTGAAACCCTAGTATCATCCCCTAATTCCTAATTACATTTTAGTTTCACTCCCTAAACACTTTCACTCCCTTCCCACATCATAATTACCCTATCCTCATTCCTATATCATAATCCCCTTTCCCTAAGCCCTTTTCCTTTGAACCCCTAAGACCTAGGCTACTCATTTTCCTAGGCTCCCAAAATCCCTAACCTGTAATAAAATTCCCTATCCCAAACCCCATAAAATTAACACTCCTTGTCACTTCCCTCATTTCATAAGCCCTTTCCCACATCTCCCTAAATTTCCCCATCCCATTCCCACTTCCCAAAACCCATTCTTCACTATCATTCCATCTCCCTAGGGTTTTCACACTAAGACACTATGGAAGAAGAACATAACAAAAATTACAGTGAGGGAGAAGAGAGAGAGGAGAGGAGGCCACATAAAGGGGTGAAAATCCTTAGAATTGAGCCAACAACTACCAGGGAACTCATGGCATCTCCCATGGCTGTGTCATGCTTTAAACGTGTAGGATGTTTTGAAATATCTGAGACAATACAAAGGGTCCAACATCATCCTATGTTGATCAAGATATTCATCTCCAATCTCCATGACAACTAGGCAACTCTTATTGGTGTCACTTTCACTTTGTCCACTGCCATCATATCAGTTGCCATCGGAATCCCAAATGTTGGGGAAAAATGGTTCAAGCAAGAAGACTTGGAGGAGCATTATTTTGAGCCATACATGAAACCTAGGCATAAGAAATAAAGAAAGGGGAAGTCTCCTTTCTCTTACCTCCTGGAGAGATATTCCCCTATGATGAAAATCATCATGAGATACTTTTCTTATGAAGGTAGGTTCTCAAGACTTTACACTTATCATATCTGGATACTCATGCACTTCACGAGAGTCAGGATGCTCAACATACCTTATTACCTCTTCTGGAGTATTCACAAGATGGCATATCTTGTCAAAAGGAGAGAATCTAAGCACCAAATGAACAATATCTTTCACCATTCCCTCATCAAAATCATAGTCCTCCATCACCTCAAAAAATTAAACATTTCATGGAGTTCATTCATAGGTAATGAAATTTTCACTACTCCACCTATTTAGCATGCCCAAGATGTTCCATCGTGATCAAATCCTTCCACATCCATTCCTCCATCTCATCCCACAATTCATGCATCATCATGACATCATCCTCCACCCATTTCACCACCATCATCTGCATTTCACATAGAGACTGGGTCACCTAGAAAAGCTGAGATCAATGAGCCTAAGAAGGCTAATGTGGCTGAGATAGATCCATTGGAAAAAACATACTAGAGGGGTCATAGGCAGGTGTTTTCTCCACACATAGTGGAAGGGGCCTTGCCTTCTACATCAAAAAATCATGCAGAAAAAGGGAAGAAAAAGATGACAAAGTCAGAGATTGAGGCATAGATTAGATGATGAGGATGACCTCCATGAGATAGAACATGATTTTGACCTTGTTGACTTAGATGAGCATGATGATGATGAGATCACTAGCATAGTCACCAAGGAGAAAGAAGCCAAGATTAAGGAGCTACAAACTAATCTTGACAGGTATAATTTTTTCATTGACTTTATTGAGCAGGAGAACCAACATCTGAAAACAAAACATGTCATTGATGAAATCAAATTAATCAAGGCTCAAAGAGAAGAAGAAAAAGCCAAATTCTTGCTTCAAGGGACACTAGAAACATATGGTATGAAAGATGAGGCATAATAAAAAGTGCCAAGGAGAAGGCCTAGGACTAGAGGGTTGAAAAGAGCTCTAGCCATGGAGAGGCAAAAGGAGGATGAGCTTGCTAATCATCTAACCTTGAATGAACAACTTACAATGGTAGTCAATGAGAACCGGGAGCTATGGCTTGACAGGGCTAACCAACACTTAGAGAAGCTTTTGAAGAAGGTAAACAGAGATAATGATATGTTGAGAAATAGGGTCAAGCACTATGCCCAAAAAGACAAAATTGCAAAGGCCAAGCTCAAAAGAGCCAATGCAAAAATTGAGGCTTTGACCATGCAAGAAGATGAACGGATACTTGACATATTGGCTGGAGCTTCACTTCATGCCTAACCTCATCATCATTACAAAATAATCAAATTTTGAATTTTTTGTGATTTTTTGCAAACATGGACAATCTCATATCAGCTAGACTGTCAAGGGCGCAATGCCCTAGGAGTTGCACCTTTGTTTGAGGCACTATTTGGCCAAAAGTAAACCACCAAAAGATGCACAATGACAAGTAAATTCCAGAAAACAATGTTTTGAAGCTTGTTTTTGACAATTGGCAGGTGAAAAGATGAAAAAACCCTAAAAAAATCAATGTTTTACCTCTTTTTCAGCCTTGGCGATGTGCCCTTGAGCAGTAGTGGACGAATCACTTTTTGATAGGGAAAATCAACCCCATTTAGAAAAATAAAGGTAGATTTGGAAATTAGACAGTATAGGCTTTCCAACAAGCCATCCTATGCCCAATTTGGACACTGGGAAGGCCTCCAAAAATGCTCTGCAAAATGGCGCTGTGCCCTTGCCTTAGGCGCTGTGCCCTGGACACTAGCGCTGTGCCCTGGACACTAGCGCTGCGCCCTTGAAAAATCTTCGAGTTTTAAGTTTTGACTGCAAATTTTGATTTTCACTTGGACAAATGATGATTTAACTATGTAATTGATGGAAATTAATGTAATTATTATGTTTTTACTGTTATCTAGGGAAAATACATTAGATACAAGACTCAATGAGGTATAATGAATCAGTTTCACGGAAGTGAGGGATGAGTCACTTGGACCTCCCTACACTTCAACTATTAGTTCAAATTTTTGTGGATCTGTTCCTCAACTCAAGAATTTGAACCTTGAGGCTGAGAAGAGTTTGTTTGAGGCCTATATCATGTAGTTTTTCAGTCATTTCACAGGTTGGAATCAGTTGGATGTTCGCATATTGATCAAAGACTCTATTGTAATCATTTTGGTTGGAGCTTAATAAAAGTGTTGCAATTATTTCTTTGGGATACCTATGGTATGGTTGTCTAGCATTGTTTCTTCTTCACTTTCATATGTTTGAATGTGTTGTATTTATAATTCATCACACTTCTATTGTATGATCACTTTCAAGTTAATAAAAAAAATTCATCTCACATGCTCTGTTCTGGGAAAGTTGTCATAGTATGTTCATCTTTCTTTCAGTTTAGGAAGAATTCATCTTTTATTCTCTTCCTAGCTCCTCACCTGTCTGAATCAGTCCATCCCAAGAACCCTAATGTGCTAGCCTTCTTACCTACCTTGCCCCATTGAATGGACTATAACCCTAATCCTATTTGCTCTGACCTAGCCTCTTTGACCTAATATCCTCATCCAGCAACCCTATCAAAATCAAATCAAACCCCTTCTGCATTTCATACCTAGCCTAAAACCCTAATTCATCTAGCCCTCTTGGCTGTGACCTTGTGGAGAGAGCCCTCTACGGTTTGGTAGGGCTAGATACCAAGCCAAAATATTGGTCTGTGGTTACCTCCGTTGGGATCTCTTCTTCAGCCTTACAGATCTGGCAGAGCGATAACACTATTGATTTTTCAAGATTAATTTTTTTGACAAATATTTATTCACTAACCTATTTGACATGAAATTCACAATTGTTCCATCATGATTAAGCTGTATGATTGGAACAAAATCTAGTCATTATGGCATTTTAGACAAGCTGCACACAATATTATTGAGTTTTTAACATTAAGGAAACTAATTTAACAGTAGTGGCATTTAAATTTGAAGCACTTTCAATATTATTTCTCTTTTTCTTTTGTGGGGTTTTATTCTCTTTTTATTCTTTTTTCAATTTTTCTTCTTTTTGATTTTTTTCTTCATATTCATTTTCTTTTTGACATACCCTCTTTTTATTTCATACATACATACATATACATATATTGGAAATCATTTGCAAATTGAAAATATTTTACAATCTAAAATTACAAATAATGACATACTCAATCACCTTGAGATCCTATAAAATATAGGACCCTAACATGTGGAACTGCTGTTATGTCTTTTAGGACAAATTTTGGAGAGGCAGGCTCCTCCTCTTCCTTCCCTTTGGCATCCCACCCCTCAATTTTTGTCTCTTTTTCAACATCTTGGGCCTCTTTCCCTTCCAAAGGTGCCTTATCTTCCTCCCTCATGACTTTCTGCTCTCCTTATGGCACATTTGGAGTTTCCTGTAGCTCGACCAGAGTTTCCTGTATCAAAACTCTATTTTTCCTATAAAAAACCCTCCTTTGCTTGCTACCCCTCCTTTTCTACCTCTTGAAGGTCTATGGGGGTTGGTACTTGTTTGAGGGATGCTAGCCTTGAATAGTGTCTCATGGTATAAGTCACAAGCGTGTCTTCTTAGGTGATTTGACGTGTTGAATTTTTCCCTCCTATGGGCCTATTTCATGTTTATTACTGGGTGAATCTTCAATTTTTATTGGGATCTTAGTTGGAGTTTTGGGTCTCCCCTATTTCACCCTAGCACTCTTTCTGGTCCTAAAGTACATGGGGGTCTGTCTCTTTCCTTTTGCCTTTACAGGGGTGCTTAGAGTGGCTAAGGTGGCAACCACTTCCTTTTCTGAGGTTCCTGGTGATAGGATGGTTTGTTGAGGAGAGATATCAATGCTTAACATGGGGTATATTATCTCTTCCTCTCCTGCCTTTCCTTCCTTCTGCTCTTCTTTCTCTTCCCCCTCCTTTTCACCTCCTTCTCCCTTTTCATCTTTCTCTTCCCCTATTTCTAGGTTTTCGCTGTGTTCTGCTTCTATCTCCATCTCCTCTTCTTCCTCTTGTTCCTTTTCTTCCTCTGTCCCTTTAGTCTCTTCCTCTTCTTCTTTCATACCCCTCTCTCTAGGACTAGAGGTAGGGGTTTTTCTAGGAGTGAAAATTTTTGTCCCAATGACTTCCTCTTTGTCCATGTAATCTATTAAGGTGGACCAAGGTACATGGATTTTCAGTCTATTGAGAGCGTCTCCCACTATAATTTTAATGAGGCCACAGTGAGCTAGGTGTTGATACTTTCTTTCCCCCACTCTATGGCTCATGTCTCTGGTGGAATGTAGGAGAAAGTATGGAATGTTTAGTCCTTTCTCTAGTGGTAGATCAACTTTGAATCTAAGCTTATGTAATAATATGAAGTGGTATCCATAAACCACACTGAGTCTCCCCTCACAGAAAATATATTTCATGATGTGATATGCTATTTCATCCCATGGGTAAGGGATAATTTCCCTTCTTACTCCATTTTTATCCTCAATGTATTTTTCATTAAGCAGAAATAAGCTCTTCTTGGAGGCAGTGCTGGAGAATATATCGTCTCTGTTCCACTTGACCCCTAGAGGTAAGGTTATAACTCTGCTAATGAGCTCAAAGGTTATGGTAATGGCTATTCCTCTAATCACTATGGTTGCAATATCATCTGATTGGGAGTTCAAGGCCACTACAAATTCTCGAGCTACTTCATCATCAAAGCCCTTGAGAAGCTCGAAGAATCATAGCCACTGGTGATTTCTAAAAATATCGACCACCTGAGGGTGGTCTAATTATTTTAATGTATGTGCGTTCCCTTGTGTTAAAACCTTCCCTCATATTGTGACTGTGTTATGGATATGGTTGGATGCCTTTTTTCTTAACACATTGGCGAAATGGGACCCCAAAGGTTTCAATTTGACACCAAATAAGATTTTATTCCCCCCACTTTTCTTAACAGTCTCTTAAATTTCTGAATTATTGCTGTGGTTGTGTATAATTTTTCATGAAAAATTCTATAACTTGGTGGGGTGACATCCACTTACCTCTACACTCTAATGTCTTCTCACTTGGAAGATGGTGGTTTTGGGTATCAATACACTGTGAGGGTACTTTCATGGCAGTTTCTATCGCTGTGCAACCTTCCTGTATCTTCTTGTAGCACCAACGGACTTCCTGTAGCACGAGCTTGCATGAAAACTTCGACCTTGGCTCGAAATCCCTTGATGGATCTTGTCTCTTTCCTACTCTAATTTCTCTCAAAACACATAATAGAATGAGGGAGAATGAGCCAAAACACGTCCTTTATTCCAAATTGAGTGGACTTGGAGCGTAGTGGTGATTATGATTTGGCACGGGGTTTCCTCATTTGGATCATTGGTCCCACTCGAGCCAATAATTTCCATCTGCCTCATAATCACCTCCAATTCCTCATGATATCTCCCTTAACTGATTTGATAGCCCAGGTGGCATGCAAATCTCCACTTCTCCTTCATTATAAGTTTACGAGGGTGGCCAAGTTAACTGGCCACCTTTTTGCCTTTTTAATCTCTCTATCTCGACATTAATTCATTTTATCCAAATGATGCATAAAAAGAGGGCGAGGGAGCCATACCTGAGGCTACATGCTATTAAGGAGTTGCAAAACATTTTGATGCAGAGAGTTGAAGAATGGTGATGGCCATCAATTTTTTTTTCTTTGCTATGTTTTTTTTTTGTTCATATTTTTCTGAGTGAGGAACTTATTTTCGAGTGAGCTGCTTATTATTTTTGTTTGTTGATTCTTTTTTCAATTTGTTTCATGGAGATCCTTAGGTGCTACTGTTGGTGTGGTTTTCCTTATGGAGTGCTCTGTTGATCATCTAGATCCATTTCCATCAGGTACATCTTGCATTCTTGACTTGTTGTTACATGTACATGATTGCTACAGGAAGTGATCATCTTCCTGTAACAGTCTCTTTTCTGCTATTTTGGAGCTCCACTTAGCTGAGAAATGAGGAGAAGTAGCATAGGAATGATTGGGATGGAGTTAAGTAGTCAATGGAGTGGTGGGTAAATGAGGGGTAAGGCCCTCTGTAAGGTTTTAGCTAAACTAGGTCATAATGGTGAAATAGAGGGTATAGTGACTGATTATGTATGCATGGAGTGGAGTGATGTTTAGAGTGGTAGGTACGGGAAAAAAAATGATTTTCATGTCTTCTTGAGGGTTAAGTGTCCTTGGGTGAGTTGGTTCCTTCTTGGATGACTTTCCTGTAGTAGTACAGGGTTTCTTGTAGCACTACATAAATCCTGTAGCAGCCTAGGACATCCTGTAGCACTACAGAGAGTAAAGAAAACATGAGGTTTTTGCTCACCTGGAGGGAGAAATGGATGGATGCATGCATGATGGTGTTGATCATTGAGTGGGTAGGCATAGCAGAGAGAAGAGAGAGAAAGGATGTTTCTCCTCTTTGTCCATATTTTACTTGATCAACAACCTGGAAAACAGAAATAGGTTAGTGCATAAATGTTGTTTCATCCTTTTCTTTTGTATTTTTCTCTTTGTTAAAAAAAAAACAGGTGGCCATTTTCAACCCACAAGCCTGACTTGGGCACCTCCAAGAGGTTTTCACCCAAGGATCCTTTATTTCTTTGTATTTTGTTTTTTGTGCAAGGATTGCCTCATGGAGGTTTTCAACCCAGGAGTTGGCCTTGGATACCTCAGATAGGTTTTCACCCATGCCTCTTTATTTTTTCTTTTTCTTTTTCGTTCTCTATGAAGGCAAGGGGCTGGAAACTATGAAGCTTCCAATGACATTAACCTCCATGTTTACTAAATTGATAAACTCAGCTCTTGATAGGGGCTGGAAACTATGAAGCTTCCAATGACATTCACCTCCATGTTTACTAAATTGATAAACTCATCTCTTGACAGGGGCTTGTTGTACATTTTTAGCCTGTAACCATTGACAAGTAGAGAGATCCCCTCCTCATATATGGTCTTGATATGAAAAACCCCATTTTCATGGCATTTTTCCACATGATAAGGTCCTAGCCACCTTGTCATTAGTTTTCCTTTGAAGTACTTGAATCTGGAGTCATAAAGTAGCGCCCAATCTCCTTCTTGAAAAGTCTTTTCTCTGATATGCTTGTCATGTCAGAAGTTCCTTTGCAGTTGGATTACCTTTGTGTAAAGGAGGGCCTGCATTATGAATTCATCCAGACCATTTAGTTGCAACAACATTTCTTGTTGTGCCTTTGTGATGTCCAATTCCAACTGAGATGCCATTCTCAGGGTGTTGTACTCAAATTCAATGGAAAGCAGAGCTTTCTTCCCATGAACCAGACCACATGGAGTAAAACATGTGGTTGTCTTCCAAGTATTATTGTAAGGCCAAGTGGATTCCACAAATTTATCTTCCCAATATTTTATGCTGCTGCTCACAACCTTGGTGAGGATGTTCTCCAAGGCTCTATTTGTTACTTCCACTTGGCCATTTTCTTGTGGATGATAGGCAATGGAAGTCTTGTACTTTATCTTGTGCCGCCTTAGGAGGTTTTCAATGAGATGGATGTAAATTGAGCCCCCATATTAGTGACTACCTCTCTGGGGTATCCAAACTTGTAGACCACATTCTCTCTCAAAAACTCATCTACCTTCTCTTCTGTTGCTACTTTTACAACCCTTGTTTTAGCCCACTTGGTCAAGTAATCGGTGCAGACTATGATATACATATTTTCCCAGATGGTGGATCAATGGGTCCAATGAAGTCCATGCCCCACTTTTCAAATGGCTCTAAATCCACTTGAGAGTGCAAGGGAATTTCATCCCTCGGTGTAGGTCTCCCCATCCTTTGGCACTGATCACATCTACTGGTGTATCTCCTGGCATCTTGGTGGAGGGTAGGCCAATAGTAACCTGCTTGCAAAGCTTTTAAGGATTTCCTTTTAGCAGCAAAGTGGCCCCCACAGGGACCATCATAACATGCCAAGAGGATGTCAAATACCTCTTCTTCCCTCACACATCTTCTGAGAATTTGGTCAGGACCCAACTTGAAGAAATTTCCACCAATCCAGGTGAAAGGGGTGCTTTTCCTAATAATCTTTCTCTTTTCTCTGGATGAAAGGTTTGGAGGAAACCTTTCAGCAACCAAGTAGTTAGCTATGTCAGAAAACCAAGGAGAGAGTGTTGAGATAGAAAATAGTTGTTCATACAGAAGTTGATCATCCACCATGCCTTCCTCATCTTCAGGTAGAGTTTGTCTAGATAAGAGATTTGCAACAAAATTTTCCTTTCTTGGTTTATCAACAATTGTTAAATCAAACTGTTGTAATAACAATAACCATCTAATGATTCTAGCATCAACATTCAGCTTATTCATTAAGTAATTGATGGTTGCATGGTCAACATGTACAAAGGAATGATAACCGGTAATATAATGTCTATTTTTTTTTAAGGAATGGACAATGGCTAAGAGCTCCTTTTCTGTGACATTATAGTTAAGTTCAGCTTTGGACAGATTCTTGCTAATGAAATAGATGGCATAGGGCAATTTTTCTTCTAATTTCCCAAGGCTGCCCCCACAACTTTATCTGATGCATCTGTGTGGATGTGGAAGGGCAAAGCCCAGTTGGGACCTTGAAGAATGGGGGTAGTGGTTAGCTTTTACTTGATGAGCTCAAAAGCCTCTTGAGAGAGAATAAACTAGAAAAATTCAGAATCTTTGGCCAACAACCTAAATAATGGCGAAGACACTTTGATGAAGTCCTTAATGAACCTCCTATAGTATCCAACCAAACCTAGGAAACTTTCGACATTTCTCTGCTTTTGAGGAGCATGCACCATTTAAATGATGGTGATTTTTTTTGGGTCTACCTGTATTCCTGCTTGTGATATTGAGTGGCCTAGGAATATCCCTGCTCTTTTTAAGAATTCACACTTTTCTGAACTCAGGGAGATATGAATGTCAATGCACATTCTCATCACTTTTCCTAGATTGGATAGCTTCATGGAATTCATACCCATAAGGTGTGAAATAGTCCATGTAGGTTTCTACATAGTCAGGGAATAGTTCAGAGAAAATGCTTAGGATCACTCTCTAGAAATTAGCAGGGGCGTCACACAACCAAAATGGAAGGACTCTATAAGTGAAAGTGCCCCAGGGACACCATAAAGTGGTATTTTCTTGGTCCTTGTTAGGACCTCACTATGTACCACTTTTTACTATATATTTTGACACCACCTTACCTTTATAACCATGTTTAAAAAGGATTCCATCATCATTTTCATTCACTTTATCCAAAGGTATATAAAATCCTCTTCTTTACTATATATTTAATCTGTTTACATATAATTCCATATTACTCTTATATTTCATCATTAATCGAAGGTAGATTGTTGCTAACATAATTCTAAAAGATCGCAAATAATTTATGTGTTGTGCTGGAACAATCGGCCGTTGCTGAAATAGTCGAACTCCATTGCTAAAACAGTCGACTCCGTTGCTGAAACAGCCAGTAGGCATGCAAATTCCGTCACTACTCGTAATTTGCGATTCTGGAAGAGTATTTTTTGGAACAATGGCAACAACATGAAGACGAGCAAGGAAGTGGTTACACGGATTATTCTGAAGATAGTACTCTTTTTGTATCTGTTGTAACAATATATTTTTATGGAAGAATAGAATAGCCTTGTTTTAGGAAGGAAGAACAGATTTGGGATAAACATAGATTTGCTCGAATGTAATTGTAAGAGATGTCTCCTCTTTAAAAAGAGGAGACATCATCATTAAAAGGGGAGTTCGAAAACTACAGGAGAATATTGTGTTTGAGAGGACAGGAGCTAGACTCCATTTGTAATGTATCATTTCTTTTGATAGATGAATAAAAGTTCCTTTTGAGCGCTTCAATTTAGTCCTTCCCTGGGGAATCTTGTGAGAAGGAAAGGGCCCGCCTTCCTCACAAGATTCGCCGACTGTTCCTGTAGTTTGTTAGATTTCCTTATGAAATTCTCACTTTACTTTGATTCTGTTTGCTGAAACACCAGTTACATAGTTCTGTAGTTTATTGAGCATTCTGTTTCCTTTAACGCTGCATGTGTTTAGTACATTCATTCTTAAGAAGTTAAGAGATCTATTTCTGTTAATTGTTTGAATGTATGATTGATGCTGGGAAGCAGGTGCTGAAGATTCCTATACAAAGGAATAGGGTTCTGTTCCCATTGATTGCCTTTCTTTTCCTGCAGTGTGATTAGAAACAGGAGACAGGTGCTAAAGGTTCCTGTTCATGGGAATAGGGTCCTGTTCTCTTGAGTTTATCTTTTCTACAGAGTGATTAGTGTCATGCAGCAGGTGCTGAAGTTCCTATTTAAAGGAATAGGGTCCTGTTCCTTGTTATGGTTGATTGGTTTCCTTTCCTGCAGATTGATTTCCCTTTATTTGGATTCTTAACTACAATAGAGGAATTGCTTCTGATATAACATAAGTAACTTCAGCTTTGATTGAACAGGGTGTGAATAATTAGATTTGTATGATTAATAATTGTGTGACTTTTTACTACAACATTATTTTTGCTTTTGGAATTGAGCATATCTAGTGCATGATTGTCTTTGGAATAAACAGACTTCCTCGGGTTGACAATTTATGTGGAGCTTGAATTGTTAAAACATTTAAAGCGACCAACATTTTGGCACCGTTGCCAGGGAAGGCAATTGTAGATTTCAAAAGCATTAATATTTTCTTTCTAGATGTGCATATTGTATGAGAGGACGCGGAACCCAGAAGAAAACTAACCCCTCAGGTGGCAAGGGCAAAGGAAAGGGGGGAAGAAAAACTTTCATTGACGAGATTGTGTCAAAGGCTGAATCATCACAGAGATTAAGTTCTCGAAGACCAAAAATTCAGCACTCCCCTCAATCAGATTACAAAACAGAGGAAGTTGTGGGCCCTGAAAACATAGAGGAGCCGGTGATTAAAGAACCAACAGTCAGTGCTGGAGAGTCAGAAGAAAGTGCTAGAAAATCAACAGAGCACATTGAGGAAATAATAGAGAGTGTTGGACAACCAGTGGAAAACATTGAAGAGCCAGTAGAAGATTTTGACGATCGAGCAAGTGCAGTAGGAGAACAGCCAATGGAAGGAAACAACGAAGACTTCTTTGGTGGAGGATGTGTGGACCCTGAAGGAGAAGGAAAGGATGAAAATTATCTCTCTACCTTGGGATTTCCTATCAGTGATCTCCCTAGAGGAACAACTCCTATGAAAAATATTCCATTGTCAGCTTTACCTAATTTCCATGGTCTATCCTCTGAAGATCCGGATGAATTTCTTTTTGAATTTGATATATTATGCAGAAGTTATGATTATGTTACTAATGCTCAAAAGTTGAAACTGTTTCCAGCAACATTAAAAGGAAATGCTTTAAGATGGTTTATGAGCCTTGGGAGTCAGGTAATCACAACATGGGAATAGATGAAACAGAAATTTCTGCTTAAATATCAAGACTACTGCCGGACGAGAGAAAAGAAGGACGAACTATTCAATATGGCACAAAAGCCGGACGAGAATCTGGAGGACTACGTAGAAAGGCTGCAGTATAATATACAGATATCTGATCATCCAAATATAATTAAGGAAATTCACAAAACAATATTACTTAGAGGATTAAGGGATGATTGTTTAGACATGTTAAACATGCTTGGCAAGGGAGATATATCTAAAGAATCATATGATGAGATTGTTGAACTTTGTAAGAGGTGTTCAAGGGGAGCTGCAAGGAACAGAGTAAGTAATAGAGATCCCACCTATTCAAGAGTGCAAAAATCAGCCAGTGGGGGAGCAACAAGAGCTGAAATAGGTAATTTACTTGAAGAATTTAAAACTGAGATGTTAAGTTCTTTTGCTTCACAAATTGACACTTTGCAGGTTAAGAAGAAGCAGGCTGAAGCAAAAGCAACTCTGGCTGTCTTTTGCCCGAAGTGCAGAGACAAACATCCACTGAGGGAGTGCCCATTGGAAAAAATACCAATCTGCACCCTTTGTGAGAAAGATCATGAAACAAAACAATGTCCATCTCTACCAGGAATAAAGGCATCATTGCAGCCAACGGAAGAAGAAGCTGAAGCAGTTTACTTGCTAACTTAAAGAAGACAATGGCAACCAAAAAGACAAGGTATGAACTCTAGTATGCCATTTAATCGTTGGAATAATTATTCTGCTTTCGGTCAAACAAATTACCCTCCCTTCAATCAAATGCAATACCCACCCTTTAATCAAATGAATTTCCCACCCATGCAACAATCAAACCCTCCCTTTGTTGATCCTACAATGTGGACTCCTTGGCCTCCACAGCAGCCATCTTCTTTTAACCCTTGGAATTCAAATTGGAGAAGCCAACAACTCTCGTATCCAAATCAATTGCCTCAATTCCAACAACCACTTCCTCTGCCATCAAATGCTCCGCCAAATAACCAAATGATACCCCAGCTACCTGTGCAACCAAATCCTAACCCCAATAATAAAGTTGTGCAAGTCATTGATATTCAGAATCAGTCTATATTTCCTACTATGCAATGTAATGATATTCATTTAAGATTCGGGAAAATAGTAGAGCCTATTATTGATGATATAACTTCTTCTGATTCTGATAAAGAGGAAACCGAGAAACATAACAAAGCACAACCACCCTCTAACAAGGGTATTGAAATAACAGAACCACCATTCCCCGAGCATTTGGTTTTAACTAGAACGCCTGAAACACCTGCTTTTAATCTTTTAGGGAAATTGCAAAACTTGTATGTTAAAATTCCACTTTTACAAGCATTAAGAGATGTACCAATTTATGCCAGAACAATAAGGGATATTTGTGTTAAGAAACCTGGTAGGAAAACTAAAGATCCCCTTACAGTACATGTGATGGGTGATTTATCTGCATTAATGTCCGGAAAAACCCATCCTGTGAAATATGGTGACCCCGACCATCTTACCGTGACAGTTCAAATTGGTAAAACAATGATTCCTCAAGTTCTGGTAGATTTAGGTGCTGCAATAAACATAATGACTCTTGAAACTTCACAATTGTTACAGCTGAATAACGCAATCAGAGATACACCTACCATTCTAGAGTTGGCTGACCGTTCTACAATTAAACCTGAAGGAGTTGTTGAAGATCTACTTATCTCAGTTGAATCCTGGAATTACCCAGCTGATTTTGTTGTATTGCAGACTAAAACAAAGCTAGGGGGACATCCTTTAATTCTGGGGAGGCCATGGCTAGCCACAGCTGATGCCTTTATCAGTTGCAGATCTGGTTCAATGACAATTTCTAATGGTTATGAAACCAAACAGCTTACTCTTTATCCTCATGCTACACCCATAATTAATAATGAAGATTCTATGTGGATGGATTATGATGATAATGTTGTTCAGCCCATTCTAACTATTGGACAAGCCTTAACTCTTAAAGACAATACAAAGGATGAAATAATTAATAATTTTATTTGTGAACCTTCCTCTGTAATTGCTGAAACACACAATCAATTGACTGCAATTTTTGAAACAGATACCCAAGAAAAGATTGAATCTGAAGACTTATCTCAGACATTAACCACCATCTCATCTAAAAGAATAACAGTTGAAATTGAACCTGGCAAGACATTAAACATAAATCCTGATCTAACAGTTGCTGAAACACAGCAGTTAATGAAGTTATTACATGAAAATAAGGAAGCATTTGCATGGGATTACATGGATATGAAAGGAATCTCTTCTGAACTATGTACTCACCGAATTTACATTAAAGAGGGATTCCGACCAGTCTGTCAACCCCAAAGACGAATGAACCCTAATTTACGAGAAATTGTTAAAGAAGAACTTCAGAAATTGCTTAATGCAGGATTTATATACCCCATATCTGACAGTGAATGGGTTTCCCCATTGGTAATTGTCCCTAAGAAAAACGGAAATGGAGAGTATGTGTTGACTACAGAGCCTTGAACAAAGCTACTCAAAAGGATCACTTTCCTTTACCCTTCATTGATCAGGTGTTGGATAGTCTGGCAGGGAAGAAATTCTTTTCTTTTCTAGATGGATTCAGTGGGTATAATCATATTAGAATTGCACCCCAAGACCAGGACAAGACCACTTTCACTAGCCCTTGGGGAACTTTTGCTTATAGAGTTCTTCCATTTGGGCTATGTAATGCACCAGCAACTTTTCAGAGGGCTATTATAGGAATCTTTTCTGATATGCTGAATGACTCTATGAAAATATTTATGGATGATTTTACTCCTTATGGTGTGTCTTTTGACGATGCATTACAAAATCTTGAGAAGGTACTTAAACGATGTATACAAGCTCACCTCTCCCTAAGTACTGAAAAATGTCATATGATGATGAGTGAAGGAGTAGTGCTTGGAAATTTTATTTCATCTCAAGGTATTCAGGTAGATCCATCTAAAATATTGGTCATTCAGAATCTTTCTGTTCCTAAAACACAAACTAATGTGAGAAGTTTTCTAGGACATGCTGGATACTACAGAAGATTTATTAAAGATTTTTCTAAGATAGCTTCTCCATTATTTGTGTTGCTTATGAAAAATGCTGAATTTAAGTGGACTAATTCTTGTCAGAAAGCCTTTGTAGAACTCAAGCATCAGTTATCTACTGCTCCTATTTTGAGGGGACCTGATTGGGCCCTCCCTTTTCATATATCTTCCGATGCTTCAGACACTGCAATTGGAGCTGTCTTGGGACAAGAGGAGAATCATCTTCCTTATGCTATCTACTTTATCAGTAAGAACATGACCCCTGCTGAGCTTAATTATGTAGTTACCGAAAAGGAGTTTCTTGCAGTAATTTATGCCATTAATAAATTTCGACATTATATCACTGGTTATTCTACTTTTTTCCACACTGATCACTCGGCTATTAAGTATTTAATGAACAAATCTGTTACAAATGCTAGAGTTACCAGATGGCTATTATTACTGCAGGAATTTGATATCACAATTGTAGATCGGCCTGGTAAAGAAAATGTGGTGGCCGATTTCCTTTCACGGTTAAAAACTGATAATGATATTCCAGTAGATGATTCTTTTCCTGATGAGTATTTGTTTGCAGTTTCTGCTCACTCTCCATGGTATGCAGATATTGCCAATTATTTGGTTGCAGGAAAATTACCATCACACCTGTCATATAGAGAAAAGAGAAGAATTGTTCAACAAAGTGCCAGGTATAGTTGGATAAGTGGGTGTCTTTTCTACACAGGGCTTGATCAAGAAATCCGAAGATGCATTAGGGAAGATGAAGTGTATGACATACTGAAAGCTTGTCATGATGGCCCTTGTGGAGGGAATTTTGCTGATAAAAGAACAACACACAAAATTTTGGGGATGGGTTAATATTGGCCCTCATTATTTAAGGATGCAAAGAAATATGTGAGGGCTTGTGACAGCTTCCAGAGAATGGGTCAACCCAATCATAGAGATCAAATGCCATTAAACCCCCAGGTAGTTTCTGAACCGTTTGAAAGATGGGCCTTGGATTTCATAGGACCCATTAATCCTCCATCCAATCAAATAACTTATATATTAGTCTCTACAGACTATATGACTAAATGGGTGGAGGCCAAAGCACTTATTAGAGCCAATGAAGAGGTTGTCCTAGCTTTCTTATTTGAAGAAATCTTCACTAGATTTGGAATTCCTAGAGAGCTAGTCACAGATGGAGGACCTCCATTCAATTCTCATGGTTTTAAGTCTACCCTTCAGAAATATCATATTCATCATAGAATGACTACACCATACCACCCCCAGGCCAATGGGCATGTGGAAAGCACAAATAAAGTATTAGAAGCCATTCTAACTAAAACAGTGAAGGACAACCGGAAGGATTGGTCTCAAAGGCTCCCTGAAGCACTATGGGCTTACAGAACTACTTGGAGAAACACTACAGGTTTTTCTTCCTATGAATTGGTTTATGGTAAAAATGTTGTTTTTCCTGTGGAATTTGAAATTAAAACTCTAAGAACTGCTTTAGCAGTTAATCTTGATTTGACTGATGTGCAGATAGCTAGGTTGCAGCAGCTTCTTGAATTGGATGAAAAGAGATTAGATGCCATTCACCAAACAACCATGATTCAACAACATAGAATGAAGTGGCATGATAAAATTATCAAACACAAGCAGTTCTAAAAAGGTAATTGGGCCTTATTGTATGACTCTCGGTTTGAAAATTTTCAGGGTAAGCTACGTACACGTTGGCTTGGACCATATGAAGTAGATGATGTTTTTCCTAATGGAACAGTAAGACTTCTAACAATTGATGATTCTAAAACACCTCTACTAGTCAATGGTCATAGGCTTCGTTTGTACCAGCGCCCTGTTTCTAAAGAGGATTTCAAGACTGCTTGCATGACTGATACACATTATATTTTTCTAGGGGAGTCTTCTGCTCCTCACAGCATTTAATTTTCTGCACTGTATTTTTTTAGTATTAGATTAGATTTAAAACTAATAATCCCTGTCAAGGGTTGGCATATTACAATTGAATTTTGCAGATTCTGGAAAAGCTCATTAAGGAGGACAGATTCATCACAAGAAGATCTGAAGCTTCAATCACATAAGCTTGTTCCCTTCATTTCAACCCATTTCCTAGCAATATCTCTTTTATCCCATTTCTACATTACTTCCCTTTTTCCATTTTTCCCACTTCTACCATTCCTGAAATATCATCCTTCAGCTAGTATTTCCCGTTCCTTACTGCTGAAATTATCCCTCAGCAAATACTTCCCCCACTTGTTTTAAACCCAAGTCATTATATCCCATTTTCCTGATTTCCCCCTTTGCTGAAACACCAGTTTCAGCAACATGTCATTCATTTTTCCGTTGCTGAAACACCAGTTTCAGCAACCTGTCATTTATCTTTTCATCATCAAAACATCATTTCTTTCCTCTGCTATACAAGCTTTTCAGTCCTCCACTTTTACTCTTCAGATCCTTTGGGTGAAAATTATTTAGTATTGAGAAGATCTTGATATGCTCCTGTTCTACATTTCAGAGAAATCTACAGATTCTTCCATTAATATCAAATCATTTTGAAGCACTCTATACTTCGAATTCTAAAGGCAAAGGTAAAAATATAAGGTATATGGTTTTTATGTAATGCAGTTAAATAATATTTTAAAGAGAGGATCTTGCTCATAATGATTGCAATCTCCGCACACTTAAATATCATTGCACCATACGTAAGGGGGGAATTTCGAAAACTGAATCATCATTCCAAACCATCCAATCCTCCGTCACTTTTCATATCTATTATTTCCGCCGTCATTGAGACTCCATATCCTCTGTTGCAACAATTAGCTTGACCAAAGCCTGTGTTTCTGTTCTCTGCGCCTCTGCATGTGACTCAAGCTAGTAGCTATGGGAGGGTTGACTATCAGACACGAGCCTAGTTCGATAACTCTTCTCGAATTGTTCCCGGAGGCCTACCAAAATTTTCAACAAGCAGGATGGATAACATACTTTGAAAGGTTAGGAGAATTTGATCAGCAACAAGTTTTAGAGTTCGCACAGAATCTTCAGGGGAATTATTCAGTGGTTCAAGGGGTCCGAATTTCAGTCACAGAGGAAGATGTAGCACAAGTTTCAGGTTTTCCGGTTATAGGGGCTCGCTGGTTCAGTAGGAAACAGGTTATTTTAAATTCACAGCAAGATTTTCTTCTTCCAGATGAACCGGTTGAACTTAAAGGCCGCGGTATAAGTCTGCATTCATTACCTCGACCATGGCCGACAGTAGCTGAATTCATCAAGCACTATTTGACATGCGAAGGGTGTTACTAGGTAGTCTATCAAAACGACTTCGTTTTAATGAATCATTTGAGGCATGGTCGATTAGTCAATATTCCCTATTATCTGTTTGGTTGTATCAAAAACATGTCATATTATTGCAGACGGGTTAAATTCCCATTGTTATCCCTTACCCATCATCGTTTATGTCAATTATTAATTCAGAGGGGTTTTTCTCAGCAAAACCCCCCTCTGAATAATCCACCCCTCATTCCCCAGCAAGCCGAAATTCCCCAACAAGCCGGAAGTTCCCAAGAAACTCCTGAGAGTTCTTATGAAAGGCAACTGGACGATATCCCAGACCCCCCAGTAATTCCATCCTCAGAACCAATTGACCTACCCCCAAGTTCGTCCCACTTAGTAGAGTCACCCCTTCCCACTATTCCTATCCCTAGCAATGACTCTCCAACACCCCCATCTCCACCTACTCATAAAAGAAAGAGACGAACCCCAACAGTCTCTGTCTCAAAATGACAAACAAGGGCCACATCCCAAATTTTCACTTCTTCTGAAAGCCCTTCCCCTAAAAAAGAATCTTCTCCTACAAAGAAAAGGAAAGAAACTGACTTCTCTGCTTTCCTACCAAAAATAAAAATGAAAATGACTGTTGAAACAGGAGTTACTCCCATTTCCCCTGACCCCGCCACTATCCTGTTAAAAATTCAATCCTCACCACCATTCCAAATTCCCCAACCCGTCTCGTCCGGTGGCACTGTCACACAAGAACCAGTGCCCCGGAACAACATGACATCGTTTATTGCTCAAGCAGTGACTGCCACACAAGAACCAGTCACTTACCCAGAGGCTGAAACACAAGAACCAGCCACTGTGGTACAAGAATCATACACCAAGCATGATAATACAGGGAAACCAGCTGTAGCTACTCCACAAGAACCAGCTACAGCTGTGGATCAGCAGACAACTCCAGTAGAATCAACCAGCACACAGGGTTCACACACTATGGCATCTTTGTTGGAGGAAAATGAGTTTTTGAAATCAGAACTAGAGGCCCATAAGAAAGAATTAATCATGGCACGAGAAGCCTTTGATAGAGAATTGAATCTCTACATGCTAGCACACACAGCATCAGCACAAAAGAAGGATCCATGCAGAGAATACATGTGCCATGAGTGTGGTAACATTTACCAACAGGCAGGATACAAAGTAGTCAAAATTCAGGTATCTGAGGCATCTACATCAGCTGCAATTAAAGAAGAACGCCCTATTTCCACACAAGAACCAGTAGGGCCCTCAAAAAGTCTGGAAAAAGAAACTAAACCACAGATATCCCGCCCTGTGTTGGTCAGCTCATCCACTCAGACAATGCCCCAACCACAGATATCCTGCCCTGTACTAGTCAGCTCAACCACTCAGACAATGCCCCAACCACAGATATCCTGCCCTGTACTAGTCAGCTCAGCCACTCAGACAATGCCCCAACCCAATACTTCTAATTCCGGGACACAGACCCTGCCATGGAAACAATTAGAACTTATGAATAACTGGAAGAAACAATATGCTGTAGATCAAGATAAAATATTACAGCAGCATAAGTTAGCATGGCAGAATCACATGTATGCCAACTGGGATATTTGGGAACAGACATTGCAACAACTCAGGGATTCCAAGAAAGAAGTCAAAGAATCAAAGGAAAAGTTGGTTTTGATGTTTTCATTAGTGCAAAAATTGATGGCTACCCGAAAACCCTCCTTGAATTACTCTCTCTTCCTCTCTGAACGTCTGGTTTATTTTCAATTGAAGGCAATAAAGGATGGCAGACCTCATGAATTGTTTACTACGGAACAATTTGTTAAAACTTTTGCGGAGGCCCCTGAAAGTGACCAAAATTTGTTGTGTGAACTTTATCTCCATAACGAGGCCATGCCTGAGAATAGAAAAGTCAATCTCACTCCAATTGTAGGTGATGTACAAATAAGGGCATTCGTTTCATTCCTGGCCAATCAGCTCACCTGGCAAACTGCGTTTATTGCAAGTAGGCATAATGAGGAGAATAGGCTCCTTTGGATTAGACCGGAACCTTTAAATCCTGCCATGTTTGTAGCACAATATCACCGATTCTTGCAGAAGCCAGGAATGCACAGGTACATACAACAACTGCAGGCTTCAACACTTTTGAAGTGTCTACAGCTAATCAGAGTAAAGGAGACTGCTGCATTGAATGCCAACACTATGTTTTGGCAACAGTCATGCAAGGAAAGACAAGAATATCACCCTTTCAGCCCTGATAATCTTCAATCTGCACTCTCCAGGGTACCTAACTACATCAGATGCATTCGGCATTGTGGAGAAAACTGGATTGGTTACCATTTTCATTTTCCAATTCTATGGATGCCTGCAGAAAAATACCAGCGTCACTACCAATTGGCTGACAGAGATGAGGCTGTAGCATGGCAGCAATTGCAGAACAATCGAGGATTCCGAGCTCCGAAAGAAGCCACCTTCTCCAGCTACTGCTTGAGCAACTTGCATGCACAAAGTCAGTACTCAGACTCTGACTCAGACTAGGAGTTGCCTGAGGACATGCAACCCTTTCAGCTGGGGGGGATGTTAGGACCTCACTATGTACCACTTTTTACTATATATTTTGACACCACCTTACCTTTATAACCATGTTTAAAAAGGATTCCATCATCATTTTCATTCACTTTATCCAAAGGTATATAAAATCCTCTTCTTTACTATATATTTAATCTATTTACATATAATTCCATATTACTCTTATATTTCATCATTAATCGAAGGTAGATTGTTGCTAACATAAGTCTAAAAGATCGCAGATAATTTATGTGCTGCGCTGGAACAATCGGCCGTTGTTGAAACAAGTCAACTTCGTTGCTGAAACAGTCGACTCCGTTGCTGAAACAGTTGACTTCGTTGCTGAAACAGCCAACAGGCACGCAAATTCCGTCACTACTCGTAATTTGCGATTCTGGAAGAGTATTTTTTGGAACAATGGCAACAACATGAAGACAAGCAAGGAAGTGGTTACACGGATTATTCTGAAGATAATACTCTTTTTGTATCTGTTGTAACAATATCTTTTTATGGAAGAATAGAATAGCCCTGTTTTAGGAAGGAAGAACAGATTTGGGGTAAACATAGATTTGCTCAAATGTAATTGTAAGAGATGTCTCCTCTTTAAAAAGAGGAGACATCATCATTAGAAGGGGAGTTCGAAAAATACAGGAGAATATTGTGTTTGAGAGGACAGGAGCTAGACTCCATTTGTAATGTATCATTTCTTTTGACAGATGAATAAAAGTTCCTTTTGAGCGCTTCAATTGAGTCCTTCCCTGGGGAACCTTGTGAGAAGGAAAGGGCCCGCCTTCCTCACAAGATTCGCCTGACTGTTCCTGTAGTTTGTTAGATTTCCTTATGACATTCGCACTTTACTTTGATTCTGTTTGCTGAAACACCAGTTACACAGTTCTGTAGTTTATTGAGCATTCTGTTTCCTTTAACGCTGCATGTGTTTAGTACATTCATTCTTAAGAAGTTAAGAGATCTATTTCTGTTAATTGTTTGAATGTATGATTGATGCTGGGAAGCAGGTGCTGAAGATTCCTGTACAAAGGAATAGGGTTCTGTTCCCATTGATTGCCTTTCTTTTCCTGCAGTGTGATTAGAAACAGGAGACAGGTGCTGAAGGTTCCTGTTCATGGGAATAGGGTCATGTTCTCTTGAGTTTATCTTTTCTACAGAGTGATTAGTGTCAGGCAGCAGGTGCTGAAGTTCCTATTTAAAGGAATAGGGTCCTGTTCCTTGTTATGGTTGATTGGTTTCCTTTCCTGCAGATTGATTTCCCTTTATTTGGATTCTTAACTGCAATAGAGGAATTGCTTCTGCTATAACATAAGTAACTTCAGCTTTGATTAAACAGGGTGTGAATAATTAGATTTGTATGATTAATAATTGTGTGACTTTTTACTACAACATTATTTTTGCTTTTGGAATTGAGCATATCCAGTGCGTGATTGTCTTTGGAATAAACAGACTTCCTCGGGTTGACAATTTATGTGGAGCTTGAATTGTTAAAACAATTAAAGCGACCAACAGTCCTCAGGCCTAATTTGGATCTGGTTATACCCACTGAACCCATCTAGGAAAGAGAAACACTTCTTCCCTGCAAGGCCATGCAGGACTTCATCTATGAAGGAATAGGGGAAATGGTCCTTATTAGTGGATTTCTAGTTCCAGGTAGTCAACACAGATTCACCACTTTCCATTCGTCTTTGGGACTAGAACAAGAGGAGACACCCACTCTCTACTTGATATGGGATAGATGAAACCCGCATCCAACAAATTTTGCAGCTCATCCTTCAATATGTCCTTTAGAGATGGGTCCATCCTCTTTTGGGGTTGGCGCACAAGCTTGCATCCTTATTTAATATATATATGACGTGCGCACACTAAGGGATGCACCCCTTTCACGTCTTTGTAGTCCCAAGCAAATGCATCAAGGTTTTCCTTCAAGAGATGGCATAACTGCTCTTCTTCTTTGGATGAGAGGGATGAGTTGATCTTCATAGATTTTGATGGGAAAAATTCCACAACCTTGGTGGTTTCAGAGGTTGAATCAACTGATTACACTTCCATCCAAGGGTGGCTTTCAGATTCTTTGACTAGGTCATCAAGTTTTATGGCCGTGGGGGGATGGTTTCGAATGATGCGGTCGATGAGATCATCCTCATCGGGTTGTCCCCATCTAAGAACAATGCCAATAGTACAAATGGGGTAGGTTATGGCACTGTATACTTCATCTTCTTCTTCTTCATCCTCCAATCACAAAGGTAGGTCATGGTCAATGGAAGGCTGGGTAGGAGGATATAATACCAACTGTTTAGACAAAGTCCCATTCTTTATGGTCATATTTTTGGCCCTGCAGCTGATATAAGCATCGATAGTGGCTAACCAAGGTCTTACTAAAATGAGAGGATATTCATTAAACTTGGTTTTTGGATGGAGGACCGAGAAATATTTAGGGTACTCCCAAGAGTCGATTGAGACCATAACATCCTCAAAAATTCAGTCCGGAGCTACTGTGGACCTGTCTACAAGTTGCAGAACAGTGGTATTCTTTCTCAAAGATCCTTGGAGGTCGAGTTTAAGCATAGTATCCATGGTCATCACATTGATGACGACCTTGATATCAATCAGAGTATTGGGGAATATGACACCATCGATGTGTACATCTACTACTGAAATTCCAGGGTTCAGGTACTTCGGGAAGATCACCCTTCCCAACATTAAGTCAGACAACTGTCCCACAACATTGATGGTGGGGGTGTATTTCTTCTTTCTCCCAGGTTTCTTAAAGAATTTTTATTTTATGAGCCTATTGTAGACATGAACATCCTTAATGTCCCAGAGAAGGGGTATTTTCACACACAAAATTTTCAGTTCTCCTGGAAGTTCAATCTCTTCTGGGGTGTGATGACTAGAGTGGATCATGTGCTCAGGAAAAGGAGGTTGTTTGGTTTGAGTATTGCTTTCTTCCTTTTACTCGTCAACCTATGCAGGTGGAGATGGAGGATAATTGTATGGGATTACTCTTCCCGACCTGAGGTTGATCTCATGTATATCCACAACATAAGCTGGATAGGATGTTTCCCCACTATAAACCTACTGTGCTTGCTTGTTGTTTGGGTTCAGATTGGGCTGGGAAGGCAACTGAGGAAACTTAGGTGGAGCAGGATGGGTGAGTTGAGGTTGAGGTTGGGGTGGAGGTAGTAAAGCAGGTGGTTGATTGTGTTGGGGCGTCCACCCTTGTGATGGGTTGCTCCATTGGGGTGGTTGAGGAACATATTGCTGGAATGGTTGGTTCATAGGATGGGGGTGATATGGAGGGGTGTAAGGCCAAGTAGGAGGTGTAGGCCATGATGGAGGATTGGATGTGTGCCAAGATTGCATAGGTTCATTCTAGTTTTTATTATAGTAAGAGTAAGGTGCACCTTGATTGCCATGCTGATATGACCGAGGCCGTTAAGGCCTCCTTTGATTTATGAAATAGAGTTGCTTGTCTCCTCCTTCCCCACCTTGATATACATATTTGAGCCCAGGTAAGGAGGGAAAATTATCTGTGGCATGATTCTCTTCACAAACTAAGAAAACCTTTATGACATTTAGTGGACATTAATTCTGAGGGATTTTTCTAGTACACCTAGGACAAAAGATAGACAAGGCCCTTTCTGCTTCCTCTTGCTTCCTCTTGATCTGCATTGTGTCCATTTGCAAAGAAAAAGTGTTCAACATCTCACTTTTGAAGTCTTCCAACATATTTCCAATATCATGCTTGATGGAGGTGGAAGAGGAAGGGGTGTTGGTCATGCTTTGGCTAGCTCTACCTTTATTTCTAGCTGCCCTAGAGTGATTTCTAAAGACAATTTTAATGTCCTCATAAGGCAGCTGGTAGATGTCTCCTCTAGAAAATATATTAAGGGTTTCTATCACCTCTTCCATGATCCCTCAGAGAAGTATCAATTTAAGTGATCTGGGATCAAGGGTGCCGTTGTCTCTTTTATAGTTCAGCTGAAATATTTCTTCATAATCCTCCAAGCATTCATCAGGTCCCAGGGTCATCCTAAATATTTCCTCTTTAGTTTCCTTGGACCTACAATAGTATCTATATTTGTTGTTAAAGGCCTCTTGTATTTGTGCCTAGATAGTGATGTTGTTCCCAGGAAAACCCATGAACTAGCACAAGGCTACATCCTTGAGGGAAGATGGGAATAGTTTTAGCTTCTGGTCATCTGAGGCATAGTTCATAGGTACTGTAGACAACAGTGAATTCGAACATGAAGGTATCAGGATCCTCATAAGTAAGTCCATGGAAATTTGGAAGGGATGAGGGAATAATGTTCTTCAATCTAGTTTCCCTATCTATTTCTCTAATGGTAAAGAACCCTTGGTTCCCAGTCTCAGCCATGACTTGAATTGGTGAAGTAGGTTCCTCGGGTGAAGCAAGTTATTCTTCTTCTCTAATAGGCACTTCAAAGTTTTCAAGTGACTTACCTATGGTGTGTTCAGTCTCACAATCACTGAAGAAGAGTGAAGGGTGACTATGGGGGGATGTGGTGGTTTTTTGTAAAACATTTCCTTGGTTATCCCTACTCCTACGAGGCATGAAAGTAAAAATGTTTTTGTATTTTTCGACATATTAGAACGAATGTAAAAGAAAAGAAGAAAATAATGCTAAAGCAGAATCAAAGAATCTACGTAGACACCTCCTCGACAATGATGCCAAAAAGTCGTGAGCCCTAGTATTGCACCAAGAGCGCTGCAAGTCCAAGAGGCTACTCAACTTTACTTTATCAACCCGAGGTTCATAAAAAATTGGAGGTGACAGTGCTATATACACAACAGATGAATTCTACTCATGCCATCCACTTCTCAATTCTACGACGAGGCGCTACTGCTAGGGTTAATTCTAGGAAAGGAAGTCTATCACACTTCTGAATGAAAGCTAAGGTTGAAAACAAGTCATGACCATTATTTCTATCTGCAAGGAAATATATTATTCTAAATCATATGAATCATCTAGCTATCTGCAAGAAAGATAAATTCACACATAAGATAATGCAAGAAATAAAGTTAAACTAAGTGGCATTGATGATTTAAAATTGCTGAATTGAACTTGCAGAAAGGGAAACTAATCTAGGCACACATGTTGAACCCAATCACTGATTGAAATCTATATATCTCATAAATAACTGTTATTATTAACAATGCATCTATCAATGAACTAGCTATGCTTTTAAATAACTCTATTTTGTAGTAGAAGAAGGATGCACTTAGGTGAACTAATAGGGTATTGGACTCATGGGTTTAGGGATGAAGGTGTCTTGGAGGCTATGTCAGGTATAGGTGAGGTGAAAGAGAGGTTTTGGGCTGAAGAATTGACTGGTTTGCACTATTACAGGATCTCTTGTAATGATATAGGATGTCCTGAAACACTACAGGAAACAGACCGAGGGTAGTTTAAGGCCAGAAATTGTGAGGAAAGGGGTAGGAGAGGTGGAATAAAGGTGGATCTAAGTGGATGAAGGGTATCCAACCCCTTGGTCAAGCTCAGAACTTCTCTCAAAGCCTGTCTTTCACCTCCAAGGTGGCTCTCGGTGTTGTGGTGGAGCTTTCCAAAAACAGGGCTGAAGGTGATTTGGTTGGAAGTTGGTTGATGAGGGGTGGAAACTGAAGCTAATGGTGTTGGGGAAGTCCTCCTCTGCTGATCTAATCAAAACTGTAAGAAAACTACCTGTTCATGCATTCATCATTGATAAATCTATCACGAAGATGGTGGAAAAGGTGAGTTGAATTTAAGAAAACCTACCTATGCATTTGAAACAAAAAATAACTCTACATCTGCAACATGTTCATGATAAACAAATCAAACTATCTAAATTTTCCAAGAAATCATAAACTAAAATCAAGTGATAGAAACCCTTTAACACACAGAGGGAGGCTTTAACACACAGTTTTGAAGTTTTATATGCTACTGCAACATGAACTGAAGAAGATTAACTATTGCAACATGAAATGTAAAGAAAATAACTACAAATGTAAGGAAACTAACTACAACAACCATGAAATGTAAAAAAAAATACATAAGAGAGACTGAGGCCAATGGATTGGGACCTAACCCACAAGCTCAGCTCCTTGAAACTAACTCAGTGAAAAAGAAACTAAATACTCATTTTATTTTATAACCAGTCTAGTACATAACACATGAAAGTCACACATGTCTATTACAATAGCTAAGAGTGCTCTAGCTATCACCAAAAATGGAAGCTTAGTGAGCTCTTGCTATGCCCTATTTATCCTAAAGGGTAGCTACCAACAACTCCCTAAAAATTAGGTGGTTTGTCCCCTTGGAACTCGAGAGAAGTGGAGCTTGGCCCCCCTTGATATTCCACTTGCTTGGATGCCTTTGATTTTGAGCTGTTGGAGGATAATATAGAGGATATATTGGCTTCCTTTAAGATTTAAGGAGGTGGTCAACCCCCTACAATCACTCCTTGCTATCCACTCCGAGCCCTGATTGTGCAATCTTCCTAAAAAATGGCATATTTTCTTGATTTTCCAGCATTTAAACCACATTGGGCTTTCAAAGTATGACAACCCTTAATACACCATATAAACTAAGCAACATATAACCATAATGCAATTAAATGTGAGAAAGAGAGAATAATTAGGCTAAAAAGGTGACAATTAACCCCTTAAAATGTACCTAATGATGGTTGTCATCATCACCCCCCTACCAAATGGTTTCCTATCCTCTGAGCAACTTAGTCCTCTTTCGTCATCTCTTTTAGTGCTTTAGTGGCTTTTTGGCTTGAGGGGTCCTGACCTAGGTTCGGTGTGCAAGGTTTGCCAACAAACCCCTATGCTACTGGCCCTTTCGGCAGTGACCTATTTTTTCAGGTCACAGCCTCACCCGAAGTAGTATGGGTGGGTGCTGGAACCAGGTTTCCGCACCCTGAGAAAGGGAGGGTAAGGCAAGTAGAGCTGTGTTCTATTTATGTTATTCCCAGATTACCTTTTTCTTCGCAGGATTAAGTATATATATATTTGCATCCACGTGCACCAGATCTATAATTATATGCTTTCTATAACATCAACACAATATTATATAAACAGAGCAGAACATATATAGATCCAAGCATTCAGTACACAGATATTCGCAGTGAAAAGACAGAAAATACATAACACAACAATTATCATCAATTCATACAACAGTACTCACAGATTCAGATCTTTAATAATCCTTCACATTCATTCATTCACCAATATTTCCTTACAATTCCCTTCCCAACCTGCACACACAGTAGCAGGGTCCGCACACAGCTGGACTAGGATCTCCGCGCACACAGCCAGCATGAGTCCGTTCCCCAAAACCCAAATAGATAGCTTAAGAAACAGATTGCATCAATAGCTCATCAATTCTTATCCTTTTCGATACAAAATACATCTCTATTTATAACAATCTAGCCTCGACTTTCCTATGGTCTACAACCCATTGTTTTTGGACCCCTAGTTTACCATTTGACCCATTATAATGCATTTGGGGCTTTGACCTGCCCCAAAACCCCTGCGCTATACTAAATATAATTAAAAGTAATCAAAATGTACCAGTTTCAGAGCTTGTTAGGAGACCCCGTTCCAACAGTCCCCCAACACAATCTTATGACTCGTCTCGAGTCACTGTAGTGGTGCGGCTTCCATTTGTGCACGCAAAGTGGCCAGAGTGCGGACAAGCGAAGGGAGTACGTCTTGACTTTGGGCCACAGCTTGCTGCGCAATGTTGACTGGCGTCAGGGAGGCAGGCCCATCTGTATCCACAGTAACCCGTTCTAACAGCCGATGGAGGCGTGCGATGGTGGACTGAGCATCGTGTGCGAGCTAGAGTGCAGTGTCAGACCATGGTTTCAACCGTTTTCGAACAACCTGCTTGGAGTGGCGAAGGTTCTTAATCCTGTCCATGGAGGCTAGGTGCTGCGTGGAGATGGGGGGAAGGTGTAGAGGCTCGGACTTGAGCCAGAACAGCTTCTGCCTACTGAAATACCTGCTGGACATGCTGAAGCATGGAATGGTGTTGCACTGCCGTCCATAGCTGCATAGCTGTTTTGACCAATTGGGCTCCCTGCATTAGCTGCTCCTGAATAATATGCATTGCATTAGTGACCATGACAATCCACTAAGCTCATACTTCTGGAGGTATGTCATACTGCTGTCTCCTGTCCTGGTCACAGTGGTGAACCTCTCGCAACACTTTGGAGGATAGTCTTTGTAGCTCTGTACTAGATAGCTGTGCTAAGTCTAGCTTGTTGGCATATTTTTTCCTTGATGGAAACCTATTTGATGAAGTTTTTCTTGATGAGTTGCCTATGATAAGCAACCTATGTGTTAAATATGGAAGGATGATGTATCTACAGATCAGCTCAGAAGGAACAGAAGAAAGGAAGTGACAGAAAAATGATAAATATGATGTGTCACAAAGCATACGCGGGTTTGTTAAGGCGAAGTAGCGTATGCACGCGGAAAAGTACGTGCCAAGTCGTGTATGCCCTTTTGTGCTCCAAATTTAGAATACCAAGGGGTGTTACCATGGTATTGACCCATTGTATTGAGCGCTTGATTATCTATTTGGTCCCGTCCAGGAATACCATCGGAAGTGGTGTGGTTTTGACTCGTGGTATTGATAAAGGCTAAACCTAGATAAGGAGAAGAAGATAATTGTGCAAGGGGGGGCATGTGTCTGGGTATTGAATGAATACTTCACTTTGAAGTATATCTGCATGATTGAAATTTGTTCTTGATTGATAAATCTGAATCTATGATGCACCCATGGATGTTTCTAAATCCTTAGATCTAATGATGATGAATCTCTAAGATGATCTGCAGAAGAAGAACTGGTGAAGATCTAGCGCAAAGTCTGCTGAAGGTAATGAAGAAATCTGGGTAAGCTTATAGATATGGTCTGTTTTGCAAATCTTTCATTTACAGATCTATACGCGAGTTTGTTGTGGAAAAGGCCCGTATATACGTGGATCTGATATGATAAAAGCGTGTATGGGAAGTTAGGGTTTATTGAAAAGTGCACAGATGTATACGCGAGTTAGTTTGATGAAAAGCGCGTGTATACGCGGGTCTGATTAACAAAAAGCATGTATGGTATTTGAACTAATGGTTGCTCATGGTTGAATGTGTTTCTGCATATCTATTATGAAGTCTGGGTAATCTCTGATATTCTGGTTACAGTGTTTTCACTGTTCTGTTTGAAGCATTGGGAAAAGCATGTTTGTTGAAAAATGAAGGGTTGAGTTGAAGTTGCTTGATCCAGTTTGAAAATTGATGAAACGCGGTCTGCAGTGGTGCTGAGGGTTGAAGCCTTCAGTAAGGGGGTATTAGCTCCCTTCCAGTGATAGCTGGTAAACGAGAGCAGGGGGTAGTAGCTCCCTTCCAGGAGAGGCTGGTAAACGAGAGCAGGGGATTGTAGCTCCCTTCCAGGAGAGGCTGGTAAATGAGAGAAGGTTGTAGCCTTCTGCAGGTGGGTGCCTGCATGCTGGTATGAGTCTGCGCCAGTACACAATTGTAAGATGTTTTCTTTATAATAAATATTGAAGACTAAGACGACGACAGTGATGGTTTTCTCCCGAATTGGGTTTCCACCTAAAATCCTGGTGTTAATGTGTGATGCTTATGTGTGTTGATTTATTTTGTTCTTACAGTATATGTTTTTTGCTTACTAACATCTAATAAATGAATGATGCAATAATCTAAGATAAGAATTATCTGCATAATAAGAGATCTGAGCATACGCGAGTTTCCTTAAGGATATCCGCGTACATACGCTAGTTTTGTTCTGTAAAGCAGCGTATGGGTTTTTGAGAAAAGAAAAGAAAAATTTGATTGACAGATAAAGATACTGATTCATCCCCCCTCTCAGTATCTTTCCCAACAATTGGTATCAGAGCAGGTCCTTCTGAAAAAGCTTAGCCACTAGAAGGAAGATCAAGCAAGATGAGCAATCAAGATGGAACAACATCTATCAAGCCTCCCCTCTTTAATGGAAGCAATTTAATCTTTTGGAAAACAAGGATGAGATCCTATCTTCAGTCTATGGGAACAGATGTATGGGCCATTGTTCAACAAGGATATCAATATCCAGCTACAATACCAACAGATCCGACTGAAAAGAAGAATTATGAATCAAATGCAAAGGTGGTCAATGCTATAACGGGAAGTCTGACTGAATCTGAATTTGTCAAAGTTATGCAGCTAAATAGAGCAAAGGAAATGTGGGACAAAATCTTTCTAAGTTATGAAGGTGATGCAAAGGTAAAAAGTGCAAAACTCCAAACTCTCAGAATTGAATATGAAAATTTAAAGATGCATAGTGATGAAAGTATTGCCAGTTTCTTTTTACGTCTTGATGATGTTGTAAATCGTATAAGAAATCTGGGAGAAACAATAACCAAATCTACTTTGGTTGAGAAAATTTTAGGATCTCTAACGACAAAATTTGAGTCAAAAGTTTCTGCTCTTGAAGAAAAACAAGATCTTCAAAATCTTACTGTGGTGCAACTTCATGGGATACTAACTGCATATGAAATGCGAAGAGGAGGACCATATGAAGTCAAAGAAGCCATCTTTAGAGCTTCTACAAAAGGGAAAGAAGTGCAAGAAGCAGAAGGATCAGGATATATCTCAGAAGAAGATGAGGTAAATTTTGTAAAGAAACTTCAACTTGGCACAGGACGGTTCAGAGGTAAGCTTCCTTTTAAATGTTTTGATTGTGGAAGAGTTGGTCATTATGCTGCTAAGTGTCCTTATAAAAAAATATCTGCAAAAGGGAAAGAAGTAGCAAGAAGGAATAAGAACCGGTCTAGCACTAGAAAAAGTTACTATACTCATGATGACAGTGATGGGTTATCTGATAGTGAGGAATAATGTGAACAAGATCTTAGACTTCTCATGGCATTTGAATCTAGAGAAGAAAATGATACTTTTGTGGATGCTCGAGAGGACAATGATTTTCGTGAAGAAAAAAATCAACTCAAAATACACTTGGAAGAATGTAAAATACTCTTAGAAGAAAGGAAAATAACCATAGAGACTATGAAAAGGCAGTTTGAAGAAGCAAAGAAACACATTGAGAAATTAGAATGTGAAGTGGTAAGTCTAAGAAAATATTTTGAGAAAGAAAATACTCTGAATCTTAGATTTACTAAAGGATCAGAAACCTTAAATGAGATTATCAAGGTACAACGCTCTCCTCTTGTAAAGACAGGTCTTGGATATACCGGGGAATCTTCTCAGGCTTCAACACCAAATTATCTAAAAGCAGTTACAGCTGGTTTACAAAATTCTGCCACTATGCAAGGGAATAAAGAATCTTTACAGGTAAAGCATGATCATTTCAATTCAAAGAACACTAACAGGAATATCTTTCAAAGAAACACCAATCAACAGGTAAATTCAAGTAGAAGATTTCATGATCGCAGAAATTTCTTCTTCAACGGACAATGTTTCTCATGTCACAATTTTGGTCACAAAGCTGTTCAATGTGTTGCATATAAAACCACTATGACAAGAGAAGCGAGAAAGAAAAGAACTGATATTGAAACAAATAAGAATACCTATAACAATTTTTCTCCTCTGCTAAATGAAGTTGAATGTGCTTATTGCAATAACTTTGGGCATGAAGAATATGAATGCAGGAGAAAAGTTCAGCCAAAAGAGCATTTTTCTTCAAGTTCCAAAGTAAGGAAAAAGAAAGATTTACAGGTTGAAAATTGTGGCATAGCGTTATTTGCAGAAGGAGAAGAAAATCAATGGTACATTGATAACGGATGCTCAAGACACATGACAGGTGAAAAAACCAAACTTCGTGCATATAGTACATTAGAAAAGGAAAAGAAAGTTACTTTTGGAAATGATACTCCTGCTATAATTAAAGGAAAAGGGTCTGTGTTTCTAAAAGATAAGGTGAAGGCTAATGATGTCATGTATGTGGATGGATTAAGGCATAGCTTGTTAAACGTAAGTCAAATGTGTGATCAAGGAACTGAAGTTGTCTTTAGTTCAAAAGAATGTGTGGTTCGTGACCTTGATACAGGTAAAACAATCATAAAAGGAAAAAGAACTCCAAGCAACCTATATGTATTGAAGAACTGCAAAGAACAATGTTACTTGAGTAAATCTTCAGAAAACTGGCTATGGCATAGAAGGTTGGGACATCTAAGCTTCTCTCAAATCAACAAATCAAGTAGACTTAATGCTGTTCGTGGTCTTCCCAATATTACTCTACCTAAAAGTATCATATGCAAATCTTGCCAATTCGGCAAGCAGACCAGAGTGCAATTTAATGCCAAGGAAGGATCCTCAAGTAGGCCTCTTGAACTCATTCATACTGACATATGTGGACCTATGAGAAAAAATTCACCTCATGGTGAACAATATTACATCTTGTTTATTGATGATTTCTCTAGAATGTGTTGAATTGGGTTGCTGAAGCACAAAGATGAAGCATTTGAGAAATTTCAGATCTTCAAGGCTCTGGTTGAAAATGAAGTAGATCTAAAACTCAAATGTCTTAGATCTGATCATGGAGGAGAATATACTTCAAATGAATTTCTTGAATTTTGTGAACAACATGGCATAAAAAGACAATTTTCTGTAGCTGGAACTCCACAACAAAATGGCGTAGCAGAAAGAATGAATAGAACAGTTCAACAAATGGCTAGAGCTATGCTTGATGATTCTGGAACACCTGACACATTTTGGGGAGAAGCAACACATACAGCGGTAAACATTCTCAACAAGGCACATGTTCGTGTAAATAGTGACAAAACTCCATATGAACTCTAGTATGGTAATTCTCCCTCTGTGAAGCATTTTAGAGTTTTTGGAAGTAAATTCTTTATCAAAAATAATGATGAAAAACTTGGCAAGTTTGAACCTAGAGCAGATGAAGGAATACTTCTTGGTTACTCCTCTACGAGTAGAGCATATAAATGTTACAATAAAAGACTTCGGAATATTGTTGAATGTATTGATGTTGTTATTGATGAGTCTCCTGCAGCCCCAAAGGAAGAAAAACAGATAACAAATGAAGACGATGGTGACTTATGTCCTTCTACATCAAATAGCAATGATATAGACAGTGAACCCAATGAAGAACCTGAAGATGATTTATCTAAAAAGGCTCCATCCAGATATGTTCAAAAGAATCATCCAGAATCTCAAATTTTGGGAGATAAGGGATCGGGTGTACAAACAAGAAGGACTCTTGTGGGATCTTCTAGCTATCTGGAATTTCTATCTACTATTGAACCTCACAATGTCAATCAAGCTAGCAAAGATGAATGTTGGGTTCAAGCCATGAATGAAGAGCTTGATCAAATTGAAAAGAATCACACTTGGGAATTAGTAGCAAGACCTCATAACAAAAATGTCATTGGAACTAAATGGATATTCAAAAACAAGTTAAATGAGAATGGGGATGTTGTAAGAAACAAGGCTAGACTTGTTTGCAAGGTGTATACTCAACAAGAAGGTATAGACTTTGAAGAAATTTTTGCTCCTGTAGCTAGACTTGAAGCCATAAGAATGTTTCTTGCCTTTTTAAGCTTTCAACAAATCAAAGTTTATCAAATGGATGTTAAATCTGCATTTCTCAATGGTGATCTAGAAGAAGAAGTTTATATAGAACAACTAGAAGGATTCATTTTGGGAAATGATGAAAATCTTGTTTGTAGACTTAAAAAGGCTCTATATTGTCTCAAACAAGCTCCAAGGGCATGGTATTATCGTCTTGACAAATATCTTCACCAACAAGGATTTTCAAAGGGGTCTGCTGATAGCAACTTATACACAAAAATTGAAAATGATAAACTTTTGATTGTGGTTGTATATGTTGATGATATAATTTTTGGAAGTAATGAAGAATCTATGAGTCAGAAATTTGCTTATGTCATGCATCAAGAATTTGAAATATCTTTACTTGGGGAACTAACATTCTTTCTTGGTTTGCAAGTGCATCAAACTACTGATGGTATATATTCTTATCACAAGAAAAATACCTTAAGCAAATTCTGAAGAAGTATGGCATGGAAGAATGCAAACCTGTAAGTACACCAATGATAACCGGATGTAATCTCAGTTCTCATGATGATTCCCCCATGGTGAATCAACCAGAATACAGATCTATGATAGGAAGTCTACTTTATCTCATCGGGACTAGACCGAACATTATGCATGCTATTGGGATTGTTGGACGATTCCAAGCTAATCCAAAAGAGTCTCATCTTCAGGCTGTCAAAAGAATATTCAAATATCTACAAGGAACTCAAGACTTTGGACTATGGTATCCAAAGAATGCTGATCTTACTCTTCATGCTTACACTGATGCAGATTGGGCTGGAAATGTTGATGATCGGAAAAGCACTAGTGGTGGAGCATTCTATATGGGGCCCCGGTTAGTATCTTGGTTCAACAAGAAGCAAAACTCTATTGCCTTATCTACAACAGAAGCAGAATATGCGGCTGCCACATCATGTTGCACACAACTTCTTTGGATGATGCAAACCTTACAAGACTTTCAAATCAAGTGCACACCTCCTGTCTCCATTATGTGTGATAATACAAGTGCCATCAGTATTTCAAAGAATCCTATTATGCATTCCAATACCAAGCACATTCCCATCAAGTATCACTTCTTACGTGAACAAGTGCTTGAACAAAAGGTGAAGTTGGAGTATGTTCCCTCCAAAGAACAAGTTGCTGATATATTTACCAAACCTCTGCCCAGGGAAGCGTTCGAATATCTCAAACAGAAGCTGGGAGTAGTCTCTGCCTTGCAGAAAATCAGAACTGCTTAAATTTAGAAGATTAAATTGGATACGTGGGTTTCCTGAACGAAAGTCGCGTATATACGCGAGTTTATGCAAAGAAAACCGCGTATGGTTAGTTGCTGACAAATTTTACTTGGGGTCAACATTCTTCAGCACAGCTGCAGTGCTGTTTGGTATCTCTGATGCTGTTTGGTATATCTGGTGGTGTTCCAGTTTTCATAATTCTGTTTCTTTCTCTGATGTCTCTTGATAAAGATGCCTTGATGATTTTCTGTTGAAGGTGTTCAGGATGCACAAGCTAAGGGGGAGCACTGGTCATGTGGAAAGGATGCATTGGATGCACAGTTTCAGGGGGAGCATTAGCATTGCTGAATGTAATGCATTGTTGGCATTATGATGGTTTTGAAATATGATCTCTCTTGAGGTCTTTTTGGTCTTGGTTATAAAAAGTCATATTTGTTATTTGATGAAAAGGTTATGTTGAGACCTATGATGTAAATTGTAATATTCAGTCTTGTAAAGGGCTTGTTCAAATTTTTGAACCCACTTGGTTGGGTAGTTGAGTCAAAATATGTAAACCCACTTGGTTGGGTACTTGTGTCACATATGTAATTATGAGTCCTTGGTGATAGGAAAGGTCATAGAGTCATGTACTTCATTGAATTTTATGTTGAAGACTCAGCATGAACTCAGAGGGAGCATGGTAACTTCAATGCACATTAGATCTACAGAGCTCTTCTTTCTACATGAGGAGAAAAAAATTGTCTTGGATTTGATCCGCCCTTTTCCCTTGATGTCAAAGGGGGAGAGTAGCATGGTGTTTGAATAGGGGGAGAATATCATGGTGTTTGCATAATGGTTATAATCAATGTATCTATATTTTGTTGTGGTGATAAAACACGATCATGGTTGCCATCAAGTCCAAAGGGGGATATTGTTGGCATACGTTGTCCTTGATGGCAACCTATTTGATGAAGTTGTTCTTGATGAGTTGCCTATGATAAGAAACCTATGTGTTAAATATGGAAGGATGATGTATCTACAGATCAGCTCAGAAGGAACAGAAGAAAGGAAGTGACAGAAAAATGATAAATATGATGTGTCACAAAGCATACGCGGGTTTGTTAAGGCGAAGTAGCGTATGCACGCGGAAAAGTACGTGCCAAGTCGCATATGCCCTTTTGCGCTCCAAATTTAGAATACCAAGGGGTGTTACCATGGTATTGACCCATTGCATTGAGCGCTTGATTATCTATTTGGTCCCGTCTAGGAATACCATCGGAAGTGGTGTGGTTTTGACTCATGGTATTGATAAAGGCTAAACCTATATAAGGAGAAGAAGATCATTGTGCAAGGGGGGGCATGTGTCTGGGTATTGAATGAATACTTCACTTTGAAGTATATCTGCATGATTGAAATTTGTTCTTGATTGATAAATCTGAATCTATGATGCACCCATGGATGTTTCTAAATCCTTAGATCTGATGATGATGAATCTCTAAGATGATCTGCAAAAGAAGAACTGGTGAAGATCTGGCGCAAAGTCTGCTGAAGGTAATGAAGAAATCTGGGTAAGCTCATAGATCTGGTCTGGTTTGCAAAGCTTTCATTTACAGATCTATACGCGAGTTTGTTGTGGAAAAAGCGCGTGTATACACGGATCTGATATGATAAAAGCACGTATGGGAAGTTAGGGTTTACTGAAAAATGCACAGATGTATATGCGGGTTAGTCTAATGAAAAGCACGTGTATACGCGGGCCTGTTTAAATAAAAGCGTGTATGGAATTTGAACTAAAGGTTGCTCATGGTTGAATGTGTTTCTGCATATCTATTCTGAAGTCTGGGTAATCTCTGATATTCTGGTTACAGTGGTTTCACTGTTCAGTTTGAAGCATTGGGAAAAGTATGTTTGTTGAGAATTAAAGGTTGAGTTGAAGCTGTTTGATCCAATTTGAAAATTGATGAAACATGGTTTGCAGTGGTGCTGAGGGTCGAAGCCTTCAGTAAGGGGGTAGTAGCTCCCTTCCAGTGATAGCTGGTAAACGAGAGCAGGGGGTAGTAGCTCCCTTCCAGGAGAGGCTGGTAAACGAGAGCAGGGGGTTGTAGCTCCCTTCCAGGAGAGGCTGGTAAACGAGAGCAGGGGGTTGTAGCTCCCTTCCAGGAGAGGCTGGTAAACGAGAGAAGGTTGTAGCCTTCTGCAGGTGCGTGCCTGTGTGCTGGTATGAGTCTGTGCCAGTACACAATTGTAAGATGTTTTCTTTATAATAAATATTGAAGACTGAGACGACGACAGCGGTGGTTTTCTCTCGAATTGGGTTTCCACCTAAAATCCTGGTGTTCATGTGTGATGCTTATGTGTGTTGATTTATTCTGTTCTTACTGAACATGTTTACTTCTTACTAACATCTAATAAGTGAATGATGCAATAATCTAAGATAAGAATTATCTGCATAATAAGAGATCTGAGCATACGCGAGTTTCCTTAAGGATATTCGCGTATATACGCTAGTTTTGTTCTGTAAAGTAGAGTATGGGTTTTTGAGAAAAGAAAAGTAAAAATTTGATTGAAAAATCAAGATAATGATTCACCCCCCCCTCTCAGTATCTTTCCCAACATAGCTGGACGTCCTCAGTAGTTGGGTCGGGAGTGCGAACTAAGGCAGCGTGAGGGAGGGAACATACATTGCTTTTGGTGGGCGACACTTGGGAACTACAGAGAAGTTGCAGCATGTCCCTATATTAGTGTTCCTTCTGTGCGTGGGTTGCAGACAATCCTCTCTGTCGGACACCCGTGCTCACTCCTATAACTGCACTCAGCATTCCCAGGTCCTCTTAACAGTTCCTTCGGCAGGTCCGGGTCCATCTTTTTAACAGAGAGACAAACGTTATAGAGAATATGGATGAACACAAAAACCAGGAACGCGGATAGCCAGAGCTTGTTGAAGGGTGAATAAATAGCCCAACACGAAGTTTTCCAGCCATCCGCGCCCCCTCCGGAGCTATTTAATGGCGAAGTAGTTCGTTCGTGGCACGTACCCTCAATCCTTCAGACCGTTCTTATCATAAATGACTGCATTGGTGATCTTCCGCCTGTTTTTCATACTTGCAGGGGTCTTTTCTTATTAAATCAGGACATGCTGATAGTCATCCTTCATGCCCTAGGTTGTGTCCATGGAATGTCAGACCATGGATGACGCTTGTATGTCGTTCGCGTACCTCGAATGAGGGTCGATGCAAGGTGTATCTGCAAGTTGGTCAACAGTCTTGTTGAGACCTTTATCTTGCTCACGGGCGGGACGTCCCTGTGTGAGAAGGTTGCGTCATACGTCCATATGTCATTTATTACTTGAGGCGTTCGCAAATTTTCCCTGATATACATAGTTTCGGACAAGAATGTAATCCTATGCGTGCTTAGGTCTGTGGTACCCCAAAAATTCTATTCGGGCAAGGTTCGATCGCACTCTTGAGTGTTGCACATCAGTAGGTATCCGCGTAGGTCGACTGACCTCGGAGCCCACCTGGCCACAGGGGTCCCTATGCATAGGATCACCCTACTCTGGTACTTCCCCTGAGTAAAGAATACTAGTCCTTGGGTAGGTGCTTCGCATAGTGTTAGCAGTAGTGCTTCTGGCCTATGGTCCGTGGGACTCTTCGGTTCATCAGGCTGCTGATTTTCACCTGCATCCTCCCGGCAGGGTGAGGTTCTTTCTGTGGTAGAGATGCGATGGAAATTCCTGATGGTCTGAAGGCTTCGAAGCGCTGAAAACTCATGCAACCGACCTTGCCAATTCTCTTGCTCCTCATCAGAGTCAGAAAAACATTCATTGTCCTTTTCCCAACAGAGCATTCCTTCATCCATGGGATTAACCAGATCTTCATCCTGTGCAGTTATCTTATAAATGTGATCCAATTCCTCCTTTTCATAGGCTGGCTCTGTATACCACGCACCTTCTGCTGGATCTAGTGGTACTATGACATGCATACCTTTGTTTTCGAACACCATGCTATGTTTCTTGATATTGATGACACCTCCCATGTCTATTTCCCAGTCTAGTCCAAGGAGCGCAGGGTAGGGGTCCGCATCTTCTACTATTTCTATTACTTCAAAATCAACTAGGACTCATAACCCTGCGATGTCCACCATGACTTTCGGTAACCTACCCAGAGGGATGATATTTTGTTGATTTTCCATTTGTAGTTGAATAGTGGACTATTCCAATTTAGGCTCTCCCATTCGTTGCCATGTTTGTTTTGGTAAGACGTTCGCATCCGATCTAAGATCTAAGATAACCTGATCCATATCATAGTCTCTGATCTGTGCAGTCAATCACATATCTCTCCCGGTGCGTTTCTTATAGCTGTACAACTTGTGTACATCCTTGGTCTCAGGGATCAAATTGGGCCGAGCTGTGCAGGTATTCAGTAAAGCTAGGAGATTTCCTATGGCCTGCGGATTCCTTAGTAACTTCAGACATGCCTTCAAAAAGGGCTCAACTTCTTCTTCTATCTGAGGCTAAACGGATGCTGCCAATGGTGCTTGTTATTTGAAAGACACTCCTTTCCGAGAGGCAAGCCCTTCCTCAGCTCCTTGGGTGACCAGCCCACTACGTGTCATGAATTTTACACTTGGATATGCCTTTCTTAGCTCGGTTTTAACTCTTTGTACGTTCTGCGTCGGGGTGGGTTGCTTGTCCTGCATCTTGGCTATTAAAATTGGGTAGTATTTTACCTCATGATCCAGCTGTCTACAATACTTTCATGATGGCCTGGTGGGATTAGGGAATTCTCTGGAAAAGTGCCCTATTTCCCCACAATTATAACAGATTAGCTGCCCACGTCCTCGACCTGCGCTTCCTCCCCGACCTCCTCTGCCTCGGGCCGGTGATCCTCCAAAGTGCGCAGCAAGTCTTGGTGACGCAGGGTCCGATTTCACCCTATATAAGTTCCCACGATCCATCATTAAGTCATATGTATGACAATTCTGCTCATCATGTCCCACTGATCGGCAAAATCGACACCATTGTTGCTTCAGTTCTGGGACATACGCACCTATCCGAGGGCAATGGTTCGTATCATGTAGTCCTGCTACCCGATAATCATCACACCACAGTGCAGATCCGATTGATCCTGGTAGCAACAGGATAGGTTCTCTACTTTCCCCTGGGCATTTCGGACTAGGTCCTCCTGCTTGCATATAATCGGTCAGTAGAGGACACTGATCCTTCGTATGGCCAGACACCCGACATCATATGCACCAGAGATCTGCGCAAATGTCCTTTCCTCGTTGTTTTCGCAGGTTCTGTATCTCCATATGCATAGCCCCAAGTTGTTCCTGGATTTGTTGTACCCCTGCCGACGTATCCTCCCGGGGTGCAACTTCCAATTTCATAGCAACTTCCACAGCTTTCTCCTGCGATTCAAAGGTTTGATGACTCATCGGTGTGAGCAGGTGGGGTAACAACATAGTGATGAACCACTTCATATGTTGTCTATCATCATATGCGAACCCTCCTTCCCTAGTTGCCTTCTTCAATCGCTGATCAACCTCACATACTGACTCAGACGCACCTTGTTTGAAGTCCTTTACTTCCGCTACCAACTGGGAATAAGATTTCAGCTTTCGAAATTGTTGCTTTAGAGCATCTTTGATATATTGAATGGAGGCGGTCCCATTCTGGGCAACGTATCGCATATACCAGTCCAAGCTGTGTCTTCAAATGCTAAACACAGCTGCACCCTCTTTATCGTGTCGCTCGCCACATTCTGCGTAGTCTAGAAAGAGTATGCCACAAACCAAAACCGGTCCATATCCTCGTCTCCTACCCCCTTGAAGGTAGGCAGTTTCAGGTAAGCAGCCATATCACTGTCTAGGGAGGGTGGCGGTATAGGCGAATTCTTACGTTTGTGCGGCCTAGGTGGCGATGTAACTGGGGGATCATGCACAGCTAGTTCCTGCAACGGATTGTAGGCGGATCTCCTCCGTCAAGGTTGGTCCGATAGTATTTACCACTGCATGTTGCGCTTCTGTCTAGATCCGAGGTCATTCAGTCAGTATGACTACACAGAATGCTCTTTTCACACAGTAATTTCTTGATCAGCAACAATAACGTCCTCAAAAAATTTCCTCGGAATCCCTTGAATAATCATTGTTCGGCCTTAGAGTATGATACAAACTGATCAATGGTAAATTCTGTCACAAATCGTCCCAGCACACTATCCACCCAGTGATCTACCGTGCGTGTGATAGTATTATCAGTTTTCTCAAGCTGTTCGAGCAACTCTGGGGTCCACAGAGTGACTCGCTCATCCTTCCAGCACTTCTGGAATTCCACCAGTCTGGCCAGCCACTCTTGGAGTTCAATCGCAAAAGTCACAAAGAATATTTCGTAGCTTTCAGTAAGGACGTACCTATTTTTCCACCGTTCCACCGTTAACTTCTTACTACGATTTTATTTTACTGCGAATTCCTGGATTTGTCTTTCGAACCAGTCCTCGATCTATTTTCTTTCAGGCTTCCATTATTCTCTTGTCATTACCCGATTCCTCTCTCAGACTTCTTCCGGTCCCGGCAACGGAACCATTTATTGGCTTGAGGGGTCCTGACCCAGGTTCAGTGTGCAAGGTTTTCCAACAAACCCCTATACTACTGGCCCTTTCGGTAGTGACCTGCTTTCATAGGTTACAGTCTCACCCGAAGTAGTATGGGTGGGTGCTGTAACCAGGTTTCCGCACCCTGAGAAAGGGAGGGTAAGGCAAGAAGAGCTGTGTTCTATTTCTGTAATTCCCAGATTACCTTGTTCTTCGCAAGGTTAAGTATGTATCTATTTCCATCCACGTGCACTAGATCTATAATTATATGCTTTTTATAACATCAACACAGTATTATATAAACAGAGAGGAACAGATATAGATCCAAGCATTCAGTACACAGATATTCGCAGCGAAAAGACTGAAAATACACAACACAACAATTATCAGCAATTGATACAACAATACTAATAGATTCAGATCTTTAATAATCCTTCGCATTCATTCATACACCAATATTTCCTTACAATTCCCTTACCAACCTGCGCACACAGCTAGACTAGGATCTCCGCACACACAGCCAATAGGAGTTCGTTCCCCAAAACCCAAATAGATAGCTTAAGCAACAGATCACATCAATAGCTCATCAATTCTTATCCTTTTCGATACAAAATACATCTCTATTTATAACAATCTAGCCTCGACTTTCCTATGGTTCCTAACCCATGGTTTTCGGACCCCTAGTTTACCCTTTGACCCATTACAATGCGTTCGGGGCTTTGACCCAACCCAAAACCCCTGCGCTATACTAAATATAATCAAAAGTAATCAAAATGGACCAGTTTCGCAGCTTGTTAGGAGACTCCGTTCCAACATGGCTTCTATGACATCCCAAGGAATCAGGGAAGGAGTCCCCTTAGGAGGGTGGAATCCAACATTCTTTTCTGCCTCCTCCCATTCTTTGTCTCCTTCAACTTGCTCTTTTCTTTCACTAAATCCTAGCAGCAAAGGTGAACTGAGTTTTAAGCCAAGCCATTGGATCTTCATTGTCTGCGTGGCCCTCTTTTACAAAGGTTTCCTTTCTAGGGCCTTTCTCAATATTTATGGAGTATGATACTCTATGTTTCTTAGGCTAAGAGGGATGCCATTCCATCTTCTCTAACTTGCCATTACACATTCCTCTCCCAACAATATAGAAATGTCATCAAGGTGTAAAATGGAATATGCTTGTGTTTGAGGTATTTATATGCAATACTGGCATCATTTTCTATCATTAGGTGATTTTTAATGACTCCTCTAGGGATGAATAGTTCTGCCCTGATATGGAGAGGCTCCTTTCCTTGCCTTATCACATTTTTGACCTCTTCTGCCCTGGCGTCCTCATTGGTCATCCAATAGGATAAGGCCACCAACTACATATCTCCCAACTAGGGTTAGGGTCCAAAATGTTTCTTGGATTTTGAGGTATTTATCTGCAAGACTAACATCGTTTGCTATCATTAGGTGATTTTTAATGACCCCTCTAGGGCTGAATAGTTCTGCCCTAATATGGAGAGGCTCCTTTCCTTCCCTTCTCATCACATTTTTGACCTCTTCTGCCCTGACCTCCTCATTGGTCATCCAAGAGGCTAAGGCCATCAACTGCATATCCCCCAACCTAGGGTTAGGGTCCCAAATGTTTATATCAATCAATATAAGATTATGCATATAAAATTCCTTCCAAATTGGCATTATCTGCTATGTTGGATTGATTGCTGTTCGAACACGGTCCCCTAAAAGCTACGAATTTTGTATAATTTTGGTATTATTTAGTCTAGCACAGGGTTTTTGGGGTGGGTCAAAGCCCCGAATGCATTGTAATGGGTCAAGGGTAGACCAAGAGTCCGCAAACCACGGTTTTCGGACCATTGGAAGTGTAGGCTAAATCGATATAAATAGATGAATATTTTGAGTCTTAAGGTAGGCAAGAATTAAGATTGATGATAAGTACGAATTGTTAGATCTGTTATCGCGCTGTTTGGGTAAGGACTCCTGCTGGCTGTGTGCATAGGCGACATTTTGGGATTGCATTGACTAGATCTGTGCATGATAATAGCTCTGTTATACTGTGGATTGTATTGTCAATAAACCTGTGAATAGATCTGTTAGTGCGACTCGATAGGCTGGGAATGCAGACCTGCTTGACTTACCTACTCTCTCTTAGGGTGTGGAAACTTGGTTCCATCACCCTCCCATATTTCTTCGGGTGAGACTTTGGCCTGCGCAAGCAGGTCACTGCCTAAAGGGCCCGTAGTATAGGGGTTTGTTGGCAAACCTTAACCTCTTAACCTGGGTCAAGGCCCCTCAAGACAAAAAATGGAACCAACACTGCAAAAGTAATCCTACCTGTTATCACCAAGGATACTGGTGGACCGAGCAAGAGTACTGGGAAGGGCACTGGAGCTGCATCATAGAAGGATTCGCAGAATGATAAGAGTACCAGGAAAGGCACGGACGCAACAGTACAAAAAGATGCGCAGTAGGGTCTTGATACTGAAGGCCAGGAGGTGGGAGGTGTTGAATCCCCTTGCGACATGAAGAAAACAAGTGATCCTATCAAAGGGCCATGAAATAAGCAGCGCTCTCAGCAAATGGAACATGATGAGACGGTTACTCTGACCGAAGGGGACCTCGAGTAAATTGCTGATGCGGTCACTTTGGCTGTGGAAGATAGATGAATCACCTCAGAAGAATAAAAGAAATCCATGGTCGACACACTTCAGGCTGAGCTCCGCGCTCTATAGCTGAAGACAGACACGCTGCAGACTAGTATGATTTAGGTACAACCGCCCTTGGAAACCAGCAGCGCAACACTCGTTACAGTGGAAAGACGCCTCTGTTATTTACCTGGTGCAACCCTTGTGATAATTCCACCTGAATTGGGGATGCAAGTCCAGGCCTGTGCAGCGGTGCAGCTGGATTTGGCCAGGTTGCCTCATGAAGCATTACAGGTCCTCCACACCTCCTTGTTTGAAGAAATTCAACACTGGGACCATCAAGTACACCAACGACTTAGTGTAGCTGAGCAGACAATCGAAGAGAAGAACATTGAAGTTTCCCAGGTGTAGGCTGCCTATACCATCGCCACTGCGTAGAAAACAGAGCCAGAACACCTGATTAGAAGACTTTGCACGGATGTCACAGAAGAAATCCCAGACGAAGACTCAGGTGGTCAAAACATAGATGGAACATCATATCGCAGATTTGCAGGCTAAACTGCAGCCAGAGACACCGCTGGAGGTACGGGCCTAATGAGCTGCACTGGTTACTGCAGCTATGAATGTGATTATAGGACAGATTACTCAGGGCACCCAATTTCTGGGTACAACCTTGCAGTTATGGACCAAGGTACAACATGACCCCATCCTGCGTGAAATCAACCAAGATTTGCGACAGAAGGAAGAGGCGTTCGAGCAGCTAGAAGCCACCATGCCTACATTGATCCCTGCCCAGTGTCTGACACAACTGTGAACTAGCCATGCCCTTCGGGATGATATCGAAAACCTCCTCTAGAAGAAGAAGACTCTTAGTGACTGACTTAAGCCATGGGCTGATGAAGCCCTCAAGCTCACTCAGGATATCGACGTCACTGTAAAATAGCTAAACCAAACTTTGGAGAGTGTCACCGCTGCAACAGAAGGCCCGACTTCATAGAAGTTGGTAGATATTGCGCAAAATACTGCTGCTTAGAGTGAAGGTGTGCTACCCCCACTAGCCGAAGCGATCAGACTGTTGCAAGCGCAGGTGGAGACCCCACTATCACAGTGACTCAGAACAAGTCACAAGATTATGTTGGGGGACTATTGGAATAGGGTCCCCTAAAAGCTGCGAATTTTGTATATTTTTGGTATTATTTAGTCTAGCGCACGGGTTCTGGGGTGGGTTAAAGCCCCGAATGCATTGTAATGGGTCAAGGGTAGATCGAGAGTTCGTAAACCATGGTTTTCGGACCATTGGAAGCATAGGCTAAATTGAAATAAATAGATGAACATTTTGAGTCTTAAGGTGGGCAAGAATTAAGATTGATGATAAGTACGAATTGTTAGATATGATATCGGGTTGTTTGGGTAAGGACTCCTGCTGGCTGTGTGCACGAAGATCCTTAATCCTGTTGTGTCCGGACCCTGCTGTCTGTGTGCGCAGGTAGTATTTTGGGATTGTATTGACTGGATCTGTGCATGATAATAGCTTTGTTGTATTGTGGATTGTATTGTCAATAAACCTGCGAATAGATCTGTTAGTGTGACTCGATAGGCTGGGAATGCAGACCTACTTGAATTACCTACTCTCTCTTAGGGTGCGGAAACCTGGTTCCAACACCCTCCCATACTGCTTTAGGTGAGACATTGGCTTACGCAAGTAGGTCACTGCCAAAAGGGCCAGTAGTATAGGGGTTTGTTGGAAAAACTTAACCTCCGAACCTAGGTCAGGGCACCTCAAGCCAACAATTGCAAAAGTCAATAAATTGCCTGTAATTTTGAAAAGGTAATGACCCATAGGATGCTATTGTTTTAATCTGAAACTGCAGCCACTGTTCCTTTAGGTAGATGGCATAAGAGTTTAAGGGATGCCTGTGTTATTTTGCCTCCATGCACAGGTCTTCCATGGTGGAAATATGCTTGTCCTTCTACTATAGTTGGTTTTGTAATATTTCATTTTCTGCTTGTGCCTCTTCTAGTTGCTCCTTCAACATTGCTTCCCTGAGTCTAACATCAGCCAAATCTCTCCCCATCTCAATGAATTTCTCTTCCATGATCCCTACATCTTGCACACTCTTTGTTTTGGAAATTTGCATCCAGTGGTGTGTGAATGCTCTCTCTTTCTCTAGCTGATAAAATAGGGGAGCTAAGAGCTTTGGAGGGATCATCCTTCCTCCTTCAATGAATGTGTAGTAGGAGCTCAGGTTTGGCTGTGGGCTAGGATGTGGAACTGCTTATGTATTTTGGGACAAATTTTGGAGAGACAAAATCCTCCTTTAGTTCCTCCTCTTCCTTCCCTTTGGCATCCCTCCCCTCAATTTTTGTCTCTTTTTCAACATCTTTGGCCTCTTTCCCTTCCAAAGGTGCCTTATCTTCTGCCGTCATGACAATCTGCTCTTCCTGTGGCACATCTGGAGTTTCCTATAGCCCGACCAAAGTTTCCTGTAGAAAAATCTTTTTTTCCTATAACAAACCCTCCTTTGCTTGCTGCCCCTCCTTTTCTGCCTCTTGAAGGTCTGTGGAAGTTGGTGCTTGTTTGATGGATGCTAGCCTTGAAGAGTGTCTCCTAATATAAGTCACAAGTGTCTTCTAAGGTGAGGTGACCTCTTGAATTTTTCCCTCCTCTGGGCCTATTTCATATTTCTTACTGGGTGACTCTTCAATTGTTATTAGGCTCTTAGTTGGAGTTTTGGGTCTCCCCTATTTCACCCTGGCACTCTTTCTGGTCCTAAAGTACATGGGGGTATATCTTTTTCTTTTTTCCTTTACAGGCGTGATTAGAGTGGCTAAGGTGACAACCACTTACTTTTTTGAGGTTCCTGGTAATGGGCTGGTTTGTTGAGGAGATATATTAGTGCTCAGCATGGGGTCTATCTATTCCTCCCCTGCCTTTTCTTTGGGAGTCTCAAATACCTTGGAATGATTGTGCAATACTTTTTGGAAATTTGGAGAAATATATGATTTCGATGTTTGAAACTCTAGTGAGCATAATTGTATAATTAAACCTCATTTTTATCTGTTTAAAAGCTTTGTCATGCCATTAGAGCTGATTATATTTCATGGTTTCCCTGCGATACCCCTTAATTCAGCTTCCTTTCCTTCCCAAAAAAATTTCAAGAAAATTTCTTGAAAATTAAAATCTATCGTACCCAAAGATTGTAACCATTAAAATCCTAGTACAACATCAACAACACCCATTGGAATGGAAATCATTCGGCTATTCAATACATATTCACCCATTGTTAGCTTGATATTATGGCACTTTCCAGAGCAATTTATAGTTACTCCATTTACAACCATCTCTTGACACTCTGGTGCCAAATATAGGAAACAATTCAATTCCTTGGCTGTCTTACAATGAACAAAATTATGGGTACTACCTAAAATCAATCAACAATATTACCTTTATCTTCTTGATATCTCCTTCTATCTTGAGAGTTTGAGGAGTGGTAATTCCTACCAATGCATTACAAGATCTGGTCAGATTTATTTCTTCTTTCTCTAAGGTCGATTCGTGGTGTATATCCTCTTCTTTTGATGTTTCTTGTTCCTTTTCTTCCTCCTCTTCACAATCTATGTAAAATAATTTATTCTCAACACACTTATGACATTTAGTGTATTTTCTATCACAACTATAACAAATCCCTTTAGCTCTTTTTTCTTCCAATTGTTGTGGTGTCAAACTTGTAGGTTGTGTAAATCTAGGAGTAACAACACTTCCATATTTATAGTTTTGAGTGGTAGGCTTCCTTGTCACCATAATTTTTCTTTCAATATTTCTTGCCAACCTGAATGCCTTCTCCAATGAATTAAGTTCCCAAAAGAGATCCTCATTTTGGATTTTATCCTTTAAATTCAATATGAAGACATCAATCCTATGTTCCTCTGGAATATCATTTACCCTTATATTCAATTTTTAGAAGTCTTCAATGTGCTTTGCCATTGAACCCTTTTGTTTTATATTTATCAATTGGCTAAAGAAGGTGTTTCTCATTTTATCCTCATAATGTGTTATCATTTCCTCCATAAAAATTGACCAAGTGGCAAGTGGTTTACGAGAACAAAGCCATCGACATCATGCAAACTTATTGGGTTCTAAATATAAAGTTGCAATGCATACCTTTTGTATGTGTTGCACATTATGGAGATCAAAGTATTGCTCCATTTGTAGTATCCGTGTTACCATATCCTTGCCATAAAGCTTCCTCATATCGATATTTGGAATATGTTGGGTCTTCAATCCAACGTCAGAGGCCATTAAATCATCATTAAAAAAAATTTGTTCTCATCATGAGTTTCATCTAATACCTTTTCACCATTAGGAATCATTTCTTGTAGCAACTTTGTCAGACCTTCCTTCAAACCTTCCATGTATTCCTTTAAAAAATCGTTTAAACCTTCCATTTTTTCTTCTATCTTAGCTTCCATACCATCTATCTTAGCTTCCATTTCATTTTTGTTACTCTTTGCGAGAGCAAAATTTATTGCACTTGGTCTCGTAATTTTGATATATCATGTTACAATTCTTCCTTTTCATGTGTCATATTAGAGATTTATGAGGGATTAATGGGTGTGGAATTATTTTTTGGAGGAATTTTAAAACCCAATACTGATATCAATGCTTCAATATGCCCTTGGAATCACTTCAAACTGATTTTTCAAACAAAATTTATGCAATTAAAAAAAATACACACCTTTTTCTTTCTTTTGTGGAGCTCGATATTGAACCTATTGTATCTTTGTGATTTCAGATCCCAAATATTTGAACTTCAGTCCAGTAGTATCCATTTGAGTCTTATTTCAAATGCCACAAGTCAGACTTAATTTGGATTATTCAAGGTAAAGTTATGCCCGATCTCCCACAATGACCTAATTATGGACTAGTTCAGTAGAGCGAACTTGTATGACATGCCACGTGTCATTGTTTTGACCTTCGACGTTGAAATTGATATACAAGAAACTACAGTCCATGCAATTTTTTTTTCCACTTTTTAGAGAATTCCAATACAATGCATGAAACGAAAGTTATGATAATTTGCCCTCGGTCACCTGTTTGAGATGCAATTCTGGAGCTAGTATTTTGACTCCACGTGGTTTCAATTTCAGCTTTTGAAGCTTTGTAGAAAATTTTTTATAGATAAAATGCCAAGATGACCTATTTTAAGAAGCGAAACCCTAGAATCCAAAGCTTTGATACCAAATGTTATGCAACCATTTCACAAAATATAAAAACAGATAGATCAATGACTTGAAAATTTTCCACTTTGAGGGGGAAACCTCCTTTAAATTACATAAATGAACAATTCTTGGATGATTCAAATGAAAAAAACTTACTTTCTATATATAGGGGTCTAAGGGGTCACAATATAATTAGAGCCTACATAACAATAATAATGTAAGGGCCAACAATAACAATAGTGGGTTTCTATGGGGCACAATAATAACAATATGGGGATTAAGTGGGCACAACAATAACAATAAGGGGCTACACTAGTATTATAGGGACCTAACACATGTTGGACAAGTTCTTGAGTTACTATATTGACCATGATACACACTTCTATTTTGAGTCCAATGGCCTCTTCATTCACTTCCTCCATCAACCTATATAATCCATGTCCTTTAATGATATTTTTGGGTTTGATATTTATATCATATTCCTAAATATTGGAAACCCATTTACCCCTTGTTCATAAGAAATGATTTTGCAATAATATTTCATTGACCAAAAGATGAGAAAAAAAAGTCATAACTTTTGAATATATGATATAATTTCTAAAGTGCCTTAGTGATTTCACCAAATCATAGGCGTATTTCTCGTTAATAACATAGTTTACTTTTGAGTCTTTGAACATCTTGATCATGAATGAAATTAACTATTAATTACCTTCATCATGTTTATGAAGCCATAGTCCTACAATGGTTTTGTTAGAATAAAAATAAAATACAAAGGATTTCTTTCTGAAAGTTAGGACTTACCAAAATTGGAACATTGATGGTGCCATCTTGAACACTCTGAGATGTAACATTGTTAGCTTCATCCCATTTGAAGGTTACATCCTTCTTTAGAAATTTTTTGAGTGGTTTTTTGATATCAATAAAACTTGGGATAAATATCTTGATGAAGTTCACCTTACCAAAGAAATATTGAAGTTCCTTCTCATTTCTTGGCTACTAAATTTGTCAGATGGTATTGATCCGTTCAAGGTCACCTCTCACTCCTTCCTCAGAGACTATATGATGAAGCAAATTCCCTTATATGTTTTTTGGAACTATTTTCTGTGTATTAAGATGTATCTCACATTTATTGCATCATTCAAACACATGTCTTAAATTATTTATGTGATGTTTATTGGGTTTTGAGAAAATTGTGAGGCCATCTTGGTAGATTTCACTGATCATTCTAAGTATATATCTAAAGGCACAATCCATAACTCACTAAAAATGTAGCTCCCACATTTTTCAATCTGAAAGGAATTCTAATGTACTCGAATATGCTCCAAGGTGCAGTGAATGTGGCATTTTCTCCCTTCTCCAAAACATGATTGTAACCTAAAAACCCATCCAAGAAAAACATCATTTCTAAACTTGTGATTCTCTGTAGTAACATCTCCATGTGAGGAAATGGGTAGTTTTATTTTATTGAAGCCATATTAACATTTTTAAAGTTTACACATAGCTTGATTCATCACATTTTCTTTCTAACCACTATTGGGTTATATAACCATGATGTGTGCCTTATTGAAGCAATGATACATGCATTGAGTAATTTATCCAACTCTTGTTTTACAAAAGGTGCTATATTGGGATTTATTTGTCTTAGCTTTTGGAAAAATGGATTTACATATTTGATCAAAGGGATAGTGTGTTGGATGATATCACCTTTACATGCTTTAAGGTCATCATATGACTATGCATATACATCTTTGTATTCAATGACCAAAAATCCAATTTTCTACTTTTTCTTCTATTGTGACCCATTTTACTATATTGACTACCTTAGGATCTATCTCTACTCCAATATTAGTGTCTTCATATTCATATTTTTTTATTGTCTTAGTATTTCCCTTAAATGCACCATCTATTTTAAAAATTGCTTCGAAAGGTAGATGACCTAAAGGGATATTTTTTGTTGGAAACCCTTTGATGGAATCCTCTTCCCTCAAGTTTATTTCACTCTTAGAAAATTATTTTGTGCTATTAATGAATTTGATGATATATGTATCATCTTCCAAAACTTTCCCGTTTTCAATATTATATGGTATGGAAGGCATATTTATTATTTTGATCATGCCACCCTCTAAACAAGGTTGGAACATAGAAACTAAGACTAATAATGTATCATTTGTCATATTTAATGTTCTAAGAACTACTTCTAATCCAAATGCATCAAGAGATACTATAACAACCAGGACCATTTGCTTATATATTTTTATCTACTCATTCTTGCAATCATGCAACCCTTTTACATGACATACAATGACATCATAATCACCAATAACTTTTAAAAATTTAATACATAAATATCTATGTACACTCAAACAAAGAAAAATTGTCTTATACTCGACAAAATTACTAGTAGCTTCAAATTCCAGTCACAAGAAAAAAAAAAGAAATTCATTATTAGGAGAAGTAAGCATTATACATACCCCATTACCTTGCTTGGATCTTGCCTCATCGAAGTTCATTTTACACCTTTGATAAGTATCTTCTAGAGATACAATCTATGTTGCAAATACTATGTATGATACAATTTTTTCTTCTATACATATAAACCTATTCTTAGGATTTCTTGGATCTCATATATGATTCTACCTAAAATGCTCTATAGATGATGTGATTGTTTCACCATATGGAGTGGGGATGGTTTCATATGAGAAATCCATTTGAATATTCCACCTATGTTTACTTCCAACTTGTGGGGTAACAACATTACCCATGCATATAGGACATATAAGACCATTATGATCATGTTGACATAAACATCTGAGTGTGATACAAGGTGGATATGGAGATATTTAACCAAACCAAATAATGGAATCTCCCAATAATTACAAATAAAAACATTCCTATAGGTCCTTGAAGTCTTTAAACCATCCTATTTTCCACCTTGAAAGTGATCACATTCATGGTGGCTCTAGAGTCTAACATTTAGCTATGTAAAATCCAATCTATCAACACCAAAGGCGTGAAGAATCACTTATGTAGGGAGTTAGTGGTTCACTTGCCAAAGGTCAATGGGAGAATAATGAGAGGATATTCTTCCCTATATGATGTTTAGTTCCAAATACTTGCTACTTCAAATCCAATTCCTTTCTAGTCTGCATCCTGAAAGCTAGAAACTTAAATATTTCAACCAGTTGCACTGGAGGCTTTGAATTATGGGCTCATCCTATTAGGTAAAACTTTGTTATTCCTGAGGATGATACTTCTAGAGTTCTATAAACTTGTGGAGAATAATTCTAATTATTTTTAGAAGATGAATCTTTCTAACTTGTATTATATTCCTTCTTCTCTCTTCTATTGTAGATCAAGCCCTTGAAATTTCCTTCAATCATTCTCTTGTTTTATTTAAAGGAGGGAATTTTCATTGTTGGATTTATTTATGAAGTGATCACCCATTATGTGTAGATGTAACAATATGAAAAATGATAACATTATATTGCATGTATCTATGAAGCCTTGTTCCTTCTGAATTATTTGACTTGATGTTTTTTTCTATTGCACATGTTTCTTGTACATGAAACTCTTGACATGGCCTATAACACTGATCTAATACATTAGTTTCTTTAAGATTGTTTATGGTTTTTTATTTTTAAAAGGACTTTTGAATAGACCCATCTGCTACTAATACCTATTAGGTTGTAGTTAGTGATTTATTTTTAGCTTCACAATTTACTATGTCATGGCTACCTGGATTTATGTGATGGTGACTCGTAATTCCTTGAATTTTTATATTGAGAAAGATGTGGGATTTGAGTTTCCTACCGAGGTTGATGATTTTGTATTTGATTCAAGTTTAACACTAGTTGGAACCAATATGTTTGGATTCTTGAACAATGTCTAACTTTCATGAATACTCTTATCATTTTTTATTGCACATATGTTGTCATTGATGTCAAAGTTCAACAACATGGGGGATTTTTGAATGTGCGCTATCATTATGAATAACACGTTGTCAAATTTGTAGTTTGGATAACATATATTTGAAGGCATTTATTCTATAGCTCCCTAGTTCAAATGAGAGTGAAAGTTGTGTGGTTGAATAACATGTTCCAAGGCCTTTTTAATGGTATATGGCACTTCTCCTAACTCCATAGGAATCAACAGAAAAATGAAGTTGAAGTCAAGAAGTAAATGCAAGGTTACAGTTGGTCAAAGTTCCATCTTATGGTCATATATGGGTTTGAGAAATGTATCTGAGCCTTTCAATATAACTGGTGCTTTCAAATATATCTGGTCCCCCCTAATGATATATGGACCTTCAACGTATATATGGGCATCAAGATATCCAAGGGTGCACCAAAGTATCACCATTGAAAAAACTTAGATCTGAATTTCCTTACCTTCGCTAGTAAGTGGACCCTAACTGACATGGCAGTACATGTAATATGATAGGTGGTGCTAGGTGGTAGAGGTTGATGACATGGTAGTCGAAGGTGATGACACGTGGCACCCATTTTTGAAAATTTTAGGTAGCCATTTGTACACGTGGCAGTGGAAGAGAATGGTACATGGTAGTGTGCTGAATTGGATAATGACATGAAGATGACATGTAATATATTACTTGGAAAAAGAAAAACATGGAAATATTTGATTGGTGCTTAGAGTTTCGACACGATAGCTCTTGAATTTGCAAGATTCACATAAGGGATATGTTTGGAAAAGTTTTTCTGTGTATTTTATTTTGGCCAAAATGGCAAAGAATAAGGCCAAAATTGTTCCAAAAGTAGGAATGGGACCCTTATTTGGATGTTGTACCATTTTGGAGTACGAAGAGTTATCCGAGCATCTGACTTTTGGGGGTGTATGCAACATTGTTACTAGAAAATGGGTCGGATTTAGATACAATGAAAAAGATGTCTAGTCAATATTCCAAGTTCGTTTTTTCCCATAGAAGTAATTGAATTGTATCTGACCTATCCAATCATATAGGGGTGAACAGGGTAAGTAATTATTAATTAGCCTGGATCCTTGATGATGGTAAAGCCCATGAAGCTGCAAATTTTTTTTTTTGATATCTGACTCATCTCGACGCAAACCAAATATTTTACATAACTCATATATGGATTCATTAGAACCAAAGGAGGTGGTGAAGGTTCCAAATTTGGTCCTAATTATGCGTCAAAAGTCTATCCGGTTGGTTGGGCCTCCAGGTGTGGAGCGATTATATTTATTAAAGTTTAAGCATGGATCTAGATTTACATAATGACAAAATAATTGGTCAGAATTCCAACTGAGTCAAGGTTCTGTGTGGAGAAAGGTTAACTGGATATTTGGGTATCTGGGGGTAAGAAATGATTGCTAGTTAAAATTAAGCTTGCATCCAAATTATTTCTAAGAACTAGTTTGAAACCCTCACCTAAAAAAAATATTTGACTTATCATCCACAACTTAGAGACTAAATCTTTACACTGAAGAATAATTTTTTTACATGAGAAATAACCCTCAAGAGGGGTTTGAGTTGCTTAGTTATATGAAATTGATAACATAGAAGGCTTGACTTTACTTTGAAGAGCCTCGATTTGTCTTGCATTGACTCAACCTTCCAATGGTTATATTTTGTTAACTTGAGGTCCAATGTTTACTTAGCTTTCATTTTACACCTTTAATGTCCCTTTTGAGGGGTCAAACTACCATCTTGAGGCAGTAAAATTTGTCCATTTTCATTTGTTTGCATTGTCTTTCCTCCCTTTTGCTTGGAAAATTTACTTTATTTGAGTAATTTACTTTTTTAATAATTGACTTAGCCTCAACAACTAGATTTGACCACTTGAATGGCCAAATAGAGCTCACATGTGTTGTCCAATCCCTCATAATGAGCCATAATGTTATACCATCAATGCCTTGCATGAATTGAGGAAACATGCACTTATGTTCACTGGGAATAATTTTTTAGATGAATTTTGATGTAAGACATGCCCTATTTGTACAGGTATGATCCCTAATATGCCTTCCATAACCCACATGTGCCACAAAGAGGGTACAACCACCTTTGACTAGAAATATCTCATCGATGCCTTCATATTTTGAAAAAATGTCTACGTGGCTTGTGAAATACACATTATGCTAGCAATTTGTGCATTTGTTGACTTTTTACCTTGGTACTTGTGCATTGGGATCGATGAAATACCTTGGGAAACATGAAATGTTGCAAACTGTGATACCACCATGTTGAGAACTATAAAATGATTAATGCACCAGGGCGAAATAATGCATACCAAATCTTTGATATATGATGATCTAGATTGGATCAATATATTATTTTTCATCCATCATAATTTTGTCAAAGTGGAAAAGTGGAAGAAATCAACTTGTAGTACCATTTTTACCTATAGGTCCTAGTTTGTTGAATTGGGGTTTGAAACCTTTCAGAGGTAATTTGAGGCACAAAATGAAGTTTATAGGATCTAAAAAGTCTCACTTGTGCCAGACCCCTATCACTATTATACACGCACATACCTTTCAATGGTGTAATAATGACCTCAAACATAATCCATATGAAAAAGTTATGCCACATGGAAGTTGACCTTGCTATTTTGTCCATTATGATCCAAGAGGATGCCACATCAACCCCATTAGTCATGGAAAATGGGATAGCCATGTCACCATGATGAGTAAGACTCTAGAAGAGTCAAGTTGCAACTCATATTGAGAATTTAATGGGTGAAATTGAACCCCCAGTTGGCTATTGGGCTGTGTTATAATTGGGCTACTAGGGGGAAAGGGGTTTGATTTTATTCTAGTGCATTTTGTTCCATAGATGAGAAGAGTAGCTAAGTGTGAATAAATAAATGGTGGAACATTAATGGTTTGTGTTTTTTAGTAGCCCACAGGCCACATGTCTCACTCGTTTGTATTTGCACCATTTTACATTCAAAGAAAGAGAGAGAGCAAAGCAACCTTACCTTTCAGCTAGGTTTTCTCTTGAAAGGGTTTCCCGAGTCATATATTGCGTTATTGTGGTTTTGTGATTGGTTGTTCTATCTATTCTCTATTATCCACAGTTTTTACATTTTACATGCATAAGTATAAAATAATAACTTAATATTCCAAAAATCTAAGGAAAATTAACCCTCATAGTATAGATTTCACATTTCAGTAAATTTTTATCAGATTTGTTGTGAACTGTCCATTTGAATATACATGATATTTTATGGATCATATTGGTACAAGAATCAGTTTGTTTGGGTTTTTTGTGGGAAGTTGCAAGGGATATAGATTAGTTAACCTGAAATTCATAAAATCCTAGGAATGGCTGACGAATCTATTAATAACCTTCAAGATCCAGTAGAGGAGAGATTCATAAATCTATAAGAGTAGATCGTAGATATTAAGTGCAATATGAACCTTCTCATGGAAGCTCTAGAAAATATGCTTGGAATGAGAAAAAGTAGAGGTTCCAACTTGAAGGTCACATTAGGGGGAAAATTAGGGGATCTAGAAGAAATGAAGAAGGGAGTGAAGAAATAACCCAAAAAATAATTCATAGTCTTGTTCAAGATGAAACTGAAGGTCGACATCAACCCATATCAGGGTGAGATTAATTATTTGAATTTAAATCACTGGTTTCAATAATTAGAGGTTTATTTTAGTATTCATAATATAGAGGAAGAACATAAAATTTATTTTTCCTGTTTGAAACTAGAGGGCCATGCCCCTGACCTAGTGGGAAATCCATATGGAAACCATGAGGCTATAGGGGGATCCTATAGTGACTAAGTCAAAGGATTTAAAAAATCTCATAAAGTCCTAGTTCTATGCCATTGGATATGTTGAGTACCTATGGATCTAGTGGCACTACTTTAGGTAGAAACAAGTGTAGAGTGTATAGGAGCACATCACAAAATTCAGGAATATGGAAAAAATGCTAGGTACCTATCCCAAGAACTCAAATTTACTTCTCAAATATTTAGGGGTTCTACACAATCATCTGGTGAAGAAATTTTTATTTTTAAAACCTATAATAGTGGAAAATATTTGTGTACAGGAATAGTACTTGGAAAACATCGACTAGAGGAAATGGAAATCAAGTGGTTCAAAGTAGAAGGAACAACAGGAAGCTTCCAAAGAAGGGAATAAGAAATGGAAAGATGGGAAGGAAAAAAGGACAATAGCCAGAACACACCAATGAAAAGATCCTAGTAGCCATTATACCACTATAACTTTTATGGTCATACAAAGGAGAAGAGTTGGAAACTACATCCAGAAATCAACTTAAAGAACTAGAAGGAGGGGTAGAAGAAAAATATCATAGCCATAGATTTCCATATATTCAAGTAATCAAATTTAAAGTATATCATACATGGATGAGAATATTATTTTCACCTCAATGCAAAAGGGGGTGAATTTGGATAAAATTTAACAATAGGAAGAGAAGGAGATGACCAAAACACTCCATAAAAAGATATAGGTCAAGAATATGAAAATTGATGCTTTTTTTAACTCAAAATCACAGGAAAATATTATTGCAACAAAGCTAGTCAAAATTTTTGGATTGGAGATTTGCAATGATCCAAGTCCATATCCAATGGGATGGGTAAACAAGGATGCAAAAATAAATGTAACCAAACAATGAGAGATCATATTTGTGATTAGTGTTTATTTTGTTGATGAAGTAGAATTGGATGTAATTCCGCTTGATGTATGTGGAGTGGTGTTTGTGAGTCCCTATATGTACATGTGATATGTAATATTTGTGCAAAGAGACAACCGATACTACCTCATCAAGGTTGGAAAGTCCTTCACCATCAATGCACACAAGGGAAAGTCTAAAATTTAACTGGTAAGTTCCAATCAAGCCAAGAAACTGATTAGCTGTAGCAAGAAGCATGTTTTAATATTTTTAAGAGAAACTTAGTCTTTAAAAGAGTTAATGAGAGAAAAAAAGTCCATGAATGGGTGCACCAAGGAATTAAAACAAAAATGGGCGATTTCATCTAGGTACATAATTCCAAGAACCTAAAGGGATACCATACAAGAGGGAACTGGAGCATGAGATCCAATTTTTTCTAGATCTCTATTACCAAATGTTGGGATATAATGGATGCCTATAATAGAAGAAAACACGGTGAAGAAGTAGTTGCATCAACTGTTGGAGTAGGATGCCATTCAATCAATTACCTCACCATGTGGGTCACCCATTATAATTGTGCTTGAAAAGGATGAGACTTTGGTAATGTGCATATTTTACCAAAAATAACGCTCAAGAATATGTACACCTTTCCAAGGATAGATGATCTGTTGAACCAGTTACAACAAGAAAAATAATTCACTAAGATGAACTTAAAATTAGAATATCACCAAGTTTGAGTAAGAGGAGAAAATACCAAGAAAACAACTTTCAAAACCAGACAAGGTTTGTATGAGTGATTGGTCATACCAAGTGGTTTTTGTAGTGCAACAACTACATTAATGAGGTTAATGAATGACATATTGTGCCCCTTTCCAGATTTATTTGTTAATTTTTATTTGGATTATATATTGTTATACATTTATTCTTGGGAGGAGCACATCTTACATTTGATGTAGGTGTTCAAGACATTAAAGAAGCACCAATTGCTAGAAAATTTTAGGAAATGTGAGTCTGCACAATAGCCTTTGGTGTATTTAGGATACACAATACATGGAGGATAACTGAAGAAAAATACTTCTAAAATGGAGGCCATCATGAAGTTGTTGGTTCCTAACAATATTTATGAGGTTAGGGGTTTTGTTGGGGAAACCTAGTAATTGACGAAATTCATAGCCTCATTTTTAGAAGTAGTGTTACACTGAAAAATGTCACCTTGACATTCTGCTGACTGTATGAGCTCATTAAACACTCATACTTACCTCCTTTGCAAGTCTTACAACCTTTGTTCCTCATTCCATGCCCTGAAAATGAAGGAAAAACCCTAAAAAGCTCAAAAAACCTTGGGTACGCAGTTAATATGAAGCCTACCTGCGTTTTTAGCTAGGGTACGCAGGTAATGTGAAGATAAACTGCGTTCTAGAACGCACTTTTCCAGTGTAATGCATGCGGTACCCCTGTAAAGTCAAAAATGCGCGAAATTAAACCAAAAAAGTTGAATTTTGGTCAATTCTAGAAGGTTCTGGATGAGATTTTTTGGGGATGAGTACGCGTTAGTAAGGTGCATGTATCCCACACCTTAAGGAACTAATCCCTTGATGTGAGGAGCCTATCCCTTTGAAGGAGGGTTCTATCCCTTTAAAGGTGGAATCCTAACCTCCTCATCTGCTCTATAAAAGGAGGCATTGGGTAGCTTCAAAGGGTTAAGTAAAGTTAAGTTAAGCTGTTGGAGATTGAGATTGAAGTGCTGTTGAGATTTAGAATTCTTTTTGCTGAGCTTTTGAGAGGAAAGATCACATACCTCTTTGTGCTTCTGGAGGAAGAGTACAAGACTTATCAAAGTAGAGGAGATTCCTGCTTCGGACCCCGGGAAGGCCTTTCGAACATCAAGGCTAAGGTTGTAAGGTTCTTCTGTATATTTTAAGATTAATACAATCAAGTTCTGTTTTTCTCAATAAATTGTCGTTCGATTGTTTAATTTCAATAAGCTGTCATTTGATTGTTTATTTCATAGATTCCTTGATCACTATGATAGATATGTTTTATGGTTATTTGTTATACAGGTGCTATTGATATTTTCTTGTAACAAAAGGGCCCTTGTTGCGACGAAGGATTATTGATGCAACGGAAGCACTGCGACCGCAAATAAGCATTTGGATCTAAGGTAGGATCGACACCTTCATAACATTTATTTGTAAAACGAATATATCTAGAGAAAGACAAAGCAGTTGTTAGTTTGTTTGCTATATTGTCTTCGACACTAGGGAGATCGGTCTTGTCATAAGAGCTTGATTTATCGTAATTAAGCTTATTAATTGGGGAAAAAAAACTTGTTTTTAGTTCTCTTTATTTTGATTTGAGGAAAAGTTTTTCACAGTCAAATTGATGGATGTCTGCTGGGTAGCTTAGTTTTCTTGTTTTTAGGGTTTTAAAGTCTTTTATGTTTCAAGTTTCGGGGGCTGCTTTTTGTCTTCATACCAGTGCGGGCATCTCCATACTTTCCTTGGTAACCGATGCGGGACCTTTTATTATGCAGGGCCTGTGATTTTGTTGAAAATCTTGAAAAGCAGTTTTCTTCTTAAATTTGGATTTAGATTTAATTTGGGTTGTCACAGAGATGCGTATTTTTTGGTCAAAAGTCTCTTGTTTCTGAATTTCTTTCAGCCATTCTTCATCTCATCAATCTCCGTTAATTGGGTGTTTTGAGTCTCTTTTTTGAGAAATTCTTAATTTGATTTCCTTTGATCTTTACTTGGAGGTTTGTCTCAGTCTTTTCACAATTTTGCATCTTTTTGCTTTAATTGTGTATTGAGTGTTAATCGCCTTTGAGTGTTTTTTGATCTTTGGAACTCTCACCCGATTTTCTTGACTTCCACTTGATTGGTTCTTAGATTACATTAGAATCATCATGTGTTTGAGAATTCTCTTGCATAGATCACATTTGCATAATTAGAATTCTCATTTTCAGAATATGAATGAAAAATGTGCATAGATTACATTTGCATACTTTTCAAGTGAATTGTGCATAGATTACAATTGCATAGTTTACATTCTGAAAAATCAATTGTAGATTTAGATTTTTTCTTTGATTTAGATGTTTTTATGTTTGTTTAAAAAAAAAAAAAAAATATAAAAAATTTGGGATTGATTTGCATTAGTTTTTCTTGATGAAATTAGTGCATTAGAGAATTTGTTATATTTTCTCTTATTTATCAATCTTTGCATTGTTGGAAGTGATGGAAACTCTCTCCCTATTTTATTTAGGATTCATCGAATTGAAAAGATTACATTATCATATTCGATTGCATTCAGTTTTGGGTCGGGTCATAACACCATTGGTTTCATATCCATTTACCCTTTTGAGTAATAACAGCCTAAATAACACAATGCTTAATTAAAATTCATCTAGTAATTTTTACATTTTTAGGGCTCTTTCCATCAATCTAGCTTAGGCTAGTGTCTTGGAATAGGTTTTAGTTAACTCTCCAAGACAGTAAAACAAACAAGTAGTCGATCTTGCGGTGGGAAAAATTCCAATTGTTGCATGTATGCTCTGGGAAGCTCCTCCTAAAGGAGTCAAGCACGAGATCATATCTGAACCAGTGAGGTAATCAATCCTTCCTCATTGGGAACGATAGAAGATATACATGTATTAACAACGGTAAACCTCGGATTGACCATTGTCGAGGAGCCTGGGATCACTTGTTGGTAAACCTTGGATTATGTCAAGGAGCCTTCAAGGGGATTGAGCTTTGTTACTCTGCCCTTGCGTGTGTATCGGATCGTAGACTGTTCCCCCAGGTATATTTGTTTTTGTTGGTAACCTTAGTGGCCATAATCTATAGGGTTCTTTCCTAAGGTGACGGTGGAGGGAAGATCCCACTGTACCTGGAGCAGACGTCGACTAGACTCACTTGGACTCTCTGGGGGGTTCTCTTCACACGAGATGGTTTTGTGAAGAAACTTGTGCCGGTCTGTTTCATTAAGCAGGTTGTCGGGGTAACTGTTCCAACCGCCCTTTCTGTATTAAATTCTACGATGTTGGATTTCATCACCAACTAGTGTTTTATTACGGGAAGTTACTGTTTGTGTGTGGTTTGACTCCTAGATTTGATAGCGCGTGTTAATTTGTTTGTTTTTTACTTTTTGAGACCATAGGTGTGAATTGTGAATTTTAATTGTTAGGTGTTAATTGTTAATTGTTAATTTTAGTTTTTAATTTGTTAATAAAATTCACTGAAGTTGAATATAATGGCAACTGTTCCGGAATTTACCAACCAAGGAACCCCTCTTAACGAGAATCCTAGTACTTTTCCTTGCTTTGGAAATGTTGGTCCTCCTTATATGGCTGCATTGTCATTACCTGGATTTACAATAGGTTTACCGATATGGTTATTTTCAACTTCGTTGGCCCCGAACACTCCAATTGTTCCACCTCAACCGGATGCTTCACAGAGTTCACCATCTCAACATCACCAACCTTCTGTTGACCCTTTACCTTCTTCGCCTAATATTTCTTCCTCCATTTCTTCCTCTTCGCTTGGTAAAAGCATTGACGCTAGTAACCAGGTGGCTAAGAAGAAGAAGAAAGGGAAGAAGAAGAAGAAGAAGAAGCAAGATAAGAAAGAAGTCAACCAACCAACCATGGCCGTAAGTGTTAGTTGTGTTGAGGAAACCTCCAACATGCATCGTAAACCCAAATACCCTTGCAAGCTTTGTAAGGGTGACCACTTCCTTGTCAATTGTCCTGGTATTCCAAAAGTCTTGGAAGTATGGTCAGAAAAATCTCATCAACTTTCCGTTGATCCATCAACCAGTGATAGTCAGGTTCCTGGGAAAAAGGGTAAAGTTAGGTTTCCTTGTAAGTTATGCAAAGGGAGTCATAAAACTCACATTTTCCCTCACATGGATGAAGCCTCAAAATTGTTGGAAAACCTTCCTGTTACACAGCAAGAATTTCCAACTGGTTACCGTAAACTTTCTCCCAACCTACCGTCAACTGATGGAGTGATTGATCTAGTTTCAAGTACAGTCGATCCCACTCTTCCATTGGAGAGTGGAACTCATATCACTCAGGTTGATGATCCATTAGTTGATCAAGTGGTCGATTCAATTTCACATACGGTCGATCCCACTCTCCCTTTAGAGAGTGAACTTCATACCGCTCAGGTTCTTCTTATTACATCAGATTCTTCTATGCTGGGGGGCATTTCACCTGTTTCTACAGAACCCCCTCCAAGTACTGAGGTATTTTCCTTTGATTGGAATAGACTGACAGAACCTCGTCTTCCTTCCTCCATCCCTTTCCAAATCATTGTAAAAACTGGTGGTAGGGACATACACCGCACACAGATAGATGAAGGTGCTTCTGTTAGTATTTTATCCTCAACTGCTTGGAATGCTTTGGGTTCCCCTCAGCTTGTGCCTATTACGCAGAATCTGAAAGCTTTTAACAGAACCATTAGTGAACCTTTAGGGATCCTTCCTAAATTTTCTATTACTTTGGAAGGTAAAATTGTCTGTATTGATCTTATGGTAGTTCGAGGCCCCTTGGATTTCAATTTACTCCTTGGGCGAGACTATGTTTATGCAATGAAAGCTGTCGTATCAACACTCTTTCGCGTGATGTCTTTCCCTCACAATGGAAATATTGTGACTGTAGACCAACTTTCATTCCCTAGTCTTGTTTCGACTACCAATAATATGACATCCCTAAATGTTCCTGATTCTAAAGTGGTATCTACCCCGCCACGGGTTAATTATGTGACAACTAGTCCCATGTTTTCAGTTACCGATAAAAGCGAGCCTCTCACTATTTTCTCGACTTCCTATGACTCAGATCCGGTAATTGACATGGAAAACTCTATGGGATTTTTTGAACGCAATGTTCTTATCCCTTTTGAGTCCCTTGACATGTGTTCCTTCCAAAGAATTGTTCTTCCATCTGATGAAGACCTCCTGGAAGCCATGATCAAGGTGCGTCCCTCGACATGTGTTTCTTCTATTTGGAAGCCATGATCAAGTAGTTAGATGAGGATGGTTCCTTTTACTGTGTCAACCTCGTTAAAAAATGAATAAGTGCGGGTGAGGAGAGTTCCTTGTACTGTGTCAACCTCGTTAAAAAATGAATCAGTGAGTGAGGAGAGTTCCTTGTACTGTGTCAACCTCATTAGAAAATGAAACAGTGAGTGTGAGGAAAGTTCCTTTTACTGTGTCAACCTCGCTAAAAAATGAATCAGTGTGTCTGGAGCAGAGTTCTTGTCTTGTGTCAAGCTCCTCAAAAAATGAAATAGTAGGTAGATTGTAGAGAGTAGATTGGTAGATTAGAATAAATAGTCAATGAGGACAGTTCTTTTCCTGTGTCAACCTCGTTAAAAAATGAATCAGTTGGTCAGAGGATAGTTCCTTCTATTGAGTCAACCTCATTAAAAAATGAAGTAGGTATGAGGACAGTTCTTTTCTTGTGTCAACCTCATTAAAAAATGAATCAGTAGGTTATTTAGGTAGATTAGAAATAGAGTAGATATGAGGATAGTTCCTTTTACTGTGTCAACCTCGTTAAAAAATGAAACACGTTGCCATGAGCATAGTTCTTTTCCTATGTCAAGCTCATTAAAAAATGAAACAAATCCTCCCCTAATTGAGTCGAGTCTTTGAATAGATCTCATAGATGTTAAGTCATAGATTTAGGTTAGTTTTTAGGTCGGGTCTTTCATATGATCTCGTAAATGAACCTTCATTCCATCCAGCTATTTATTACTAGTGTACTTAGTTGAATGAAATGAAGCTGGGGAGGCATGCGCTCTAGCAGTTACGCTTAGGGGGCATCAAGCACATTTTTCTCTTTGTTTCAAGCTTGTGTAAAAATGAAACCACTCTGAAGCATAGTTTTTCTCTGTTTCAAGCTTCTGTAAAAATGAAACCTATCTTGAGTCAATTTCGGTTATTTTCAAGACTCGTTAAACTCATGAAAATCTCGAGATTATTTTGCTATCTTTCATTCTCGTAAAACACATGAAAATGCCGAGTTCTTTCCGTCTTTTCTTGCTCGTAATTTAAATTGAAAGTCAGCCACATGAGTATATTTTTATCCCTTTTTCGAACTCGTTAAAACTTACGAAAAAGTGAAAACCATGAGTACATTTTTATCCCTTTTTCGAACTCGTTAAAACTTACTGAAAAAGCGAAACCCTGGAGTCCTCTTTTAAGCCCTTTTCGTACCTTTCAATATACATTTGTCGTAGCATTGATTATTCAACTAAGAAATAATGAACAATGTCTTTCCGCATAAGTTTACCTCTTTACGATCGAAATGACTATTTACGAAAAGGTATTATGTTATGGATAGTGTGGCTGGCGAGAGTCTTCTCAGGAAGTGAGCCTTTCGTTCGAGACCAAATAAAAGTACACCCATGGAGTTTTCTTAAGTTTTTTCTTCTGACTCCCTAAAATTGAAAAACACCGAGTTTCTCCTATACTGGACTCGTTAAAATTTAACAGTAAAGGACCTGTTCAAATTTTTAAACAGGAACGAACCACTCTTTCTTAGGGTTCGAATGTTAAACTAAGTTGGACTCATCCGAAGGATGAGCTTATAAACAAGCAAATGTTATCCTCCTCAAGCTTGTCAAAAATAAAGAGGTACTTGCCAGAAATGGTGGGGGAAAAGAGAGAAAAACGAACCTGTTTGTTACATTTTGATTATTCAGAAAGCCGTTAACCACTCTTGAACACGACACTTTTTGTCCACCTGGGTTGGGAAATCCTTTGCCTAACAGTTAATCAAACCATATTGAAAGTCTTCAACCGGTTTCTGGGTATTAGCTTTGGGTCAATTGCTACCAAGCCATCTGCAGTGTCGTTATGTGTTCAAGAGAACAGTTCAAATAAACCATTCATTTGCAAAATATCTGTCATCCATTTTTGACCATCCCTGAGTCAGTCCTTGCCGATATATATTTTCAAAACTTGATCTATGATTTCGTGTTGTAGGCTTTCCTACGACGGATCACTTTCTATCGACGACAGCTCATTATCTAGGAAGTTGATCCAGAAATCGTCAGTACCTTGAAATCTGCATGCCTCAATGGCAGGTTTCTCGCCTTCGACGACAGGTTACATCATTGACCTTCGATCGAATGATTCCGTGAGATGTTCGACTTCAGCTCATTGATTCACATTTCATGGATTGTACTGAGTACTTTGAGAGCCATTGACATTATTGGTGGTTTCTCTCACACTTGTTAACAGTTTACATCATTGACTGGTAATCAAGTGGTTTCTACCATGTTCGACTTCAACACATTTAATCACATGGATAGAATCGTACTAGTTCGAGATGCGAAAATCAAGACCCTGGATCTAGTTTCCACCATCCAGGCTGCGAGGAGTTTTGTTATTATACAGTGGACTATTTATAAACAGATGGCTGCGCCCATACTGTGTCTACATATGTCTATACTAATGATGTATTCAAAATCATTCCTATATCAGAACAGTTTAGAATAGTTTCTAGTTAGTTTTGATCTGAGTATGGGAATTCCTACCTCAGCGATGATATGATTACACATATATATATTTTGCATTGAATGTTTTTACAGGTTCCGACTGGGGTGTCCACAGGATGATCCTTGAAATGATAAAGTACTTCACTCTTCATATATGACAGACTTCATCTTCATCTATTCCAGACTTCGCACTTTAGGGGGCAATCTGTTACACTAAAAAATGTCACCTTGACATTCTGCTGACTGTATGAGCTCATTAAACACTCATACTTACCTCCTTTGCAAGTCTTACAACCTTTGTTCCTCATTCCATGCCCTGAAACTAGAGAAAAAACCCTAAAAAGCTCAAAAAACCTTGGGTACGTAGTTAATATGAAGCCTACCTGCGTTTTTAGCTAGGGTACGCAGGTAATGTGAAGATAAACTGCGTTCTAGAACGCATTTTTCCAGTGTAATGCCTGCGGTACCCCTGTAAAGTCAAAAAAGCGCGAAATTAAACCAAAAAAGTTGAATTTTGGTCAATTCTAGAAGGTTCTGGATGAGATTTTTTGGGGATGAGTACGATTTAGTAAGGTGCATGTATCCCACACCTTAAGGAACTAATCCCTTGATGTGAGGAGCCTATCCCTTTGAAGGAGGGTTCTATCCCTTTAATGGTGGAATCCTAACCTCCTCATCTGTTCTATAAAAGGAGGCATTGGGTAGCCTTTTGGATTAAGTTAAGCTGTTGGAGATTAAGATTGAAGTGCTGTTGAGATTTAGAATTCTTTCTGTTGAGCTTTTGAGAGGAAATATCACATACCTCTTTATGCTTCTGGAGGAAGAGTGCAAGACTTATCAAAGTAGAGGAGATTCCTGCTTCGGACCCCGGGAAGGCCTTTCGAACATCAAGGCTAAGGTTGTAAGGTTCTTCTGTATATTTTAAGATTAATACAATCAAGTTCTGTTTTTCTCAATAAATTGCCGTTCGATTGTTTATTTCAATAAGCTGTCGTTTGATCATTTATTTCATAGATTCCTTGATCACTATGATAGGTATGTTTTATAATTATTTGTTATACAGGTGCTATTGATATTTTCTTGTTTGTGATTGCAGATCAACGAAAGATAATAATTTCTTGTGACAAAAGGGCCCTTGTTGCGATGAAGGATTATTGATGCAATGGAAGCACTGCGACTACAAATAAGCATTTGGATCTAAGGTAGGATCGACACCTTCATAGCATTTATTTGTAAAACGAATATACTTAGAGAAAGACAAACTTAGTTGTTCGTTTGTTGCTAGATTGTCTTCTGACACTAGGGAGATCGGTCTTGTCCGCAAGAACGATTTATCCGGCCAACAAGTAGCAACACACCTCCACATCATAACAATAAGTGGGGAGAGTTTCTAATGGGGAAAGGGTCAATAGAGGGACTTTAGGGAATTAAGCAAAAAATCAATCAAGCACTAATTACTACATTACCGAAATTGCAACAACACTTTGAAGTGGAGACAAATTCAAGAAGGTATGCTATGGGAGAAATGTTGATGTAGGGAGGAAGACTTGCACACTACCATTATAAAGTATTTAATGGGGAAATTATTAACTACCCTAAATACAACAAGGAACTCTATGATCTAGTCCAAGTTGTGAGAACATAGAAACAATATCTGATTGGAAATGAGACAATAATCCACACATTTCGCTAAACACTAGAATACTTGCAGGCCCAAAGTAAGTTACAATAGACCAAACATTACAAGTGGATGGGGTTTTTACAACAATTTCATTTAGAGACCAAGAACAATAAGGGAATCACAAACAAGTAGATGACATGATTTCAAGGCCACCCACATCAAACATCACAACTTTGGGAACTTTGATGCACATGGAGTCTTTTACCCATGCTACATTTAAAGAGACATACATAAGGGTTGGCAACGCCAAGGAGGTGTTTTAGTAGTTGCATAGCCAAAGTCATGTGCACAATGGTGAAAAAAAAATTGATGACCATATTTAGAATAGGTTACTATATAGGCTTGAAATTTTTTGTGTTCCTAAAGGTGATCAACTACAATTGGCTAGAGAGGCTTACACCTCTAAGGTTACAAGGAATTTTGGTGTAGGGAAAATAATGGCCAACTTACAGAGGCATGTGTACCGACCTAGGATGCAAGAAGATGTAGCTAGGTTCATAAGGGGATGTATGCTTTGTTGTACTAGGAAGCCTAGTAATAGGAAACAAGGTCTATTCCATCCCTTAACTACACCCATTCATCCTTGGAAAATCATTTTCATGGACTTTGTGGGAGGTTTACCAACAAACAAGAAGGGACATGACTACCCATTTGTGGTTGTTTGTAGATTTAGTAAGATGTGCTTTCTCATGCCCTATAAAAAGACCATAAATGGGTAAGAAGCAACAAACTTATTCTTTCGACAAGCCTAGGTTCACTTTAGAATCCCAAAAAGTATCATTTTAGACAAGGACATAATATTTCTTAGTTCATTTTGGACTACATTGTGCAGGAAGATGGATATGAAATTGAATATGTCTACGACATTCCACTCACAAATATATGGGTAAATAGAAGTATTCAACAAGAATTTCGTTTAGCTTTTGAGGGGCTACAATTATAAGCATACAAAGACTCAAGATGAAAATATGGCACATATACAACACTCTTGCAATAAAAAAATCCACAATTCTATTGGTAAGTTCCCTTGTTCAAACTTGTTCAGATATTTACCGCTTCATCTTTGGATATTTTTAAGACTTATATAAGTCCCATTTTAACCCAAAAACCCTTTATTAAGCCCTAGGTATCAAGTGATTACATTTCTGTTGTTATATATTTACGTAGGCTAGAACCCCTCATGGTCTCATTTTATTAGAATTGAACCCATTTTCTCCTATATATATATACTAAGGAGACCTAGTCTTACGATCATAAAATATTGTCATGTTCATTGTATTTATTATAAAAGGAGGTTCCCCCTCAAATAAGACTATATTTATTGTTTTCTTATAACTTTTAAGGTTTAAGGATCATAAAATTTTGTATCAGAGCTCATGATCATAGGGTTTTGTTGTTTCAAACAAGTTAATTCGACATTTTCGCTATAACTTTTTTATGTGAGGCTTAACAATATGAAACTTGGACTGCATTGAGGAAAATTCGTGGTAAACATCTGGTTCAAGTCACAGAGCTCGGTTCTCTATATTTTTGGATATATGCTTAAAGGAATTTAGGGATTCTGTATGCTCCAAAAATCAGTCTCAAATAGGCCAGTTTGGAATTTTTGCTATGATTTTTTTCTTTAAGGCTTCATAAAGTGAATTTTAGACTATATTAAGGAGATATATTAGGGAATAACTAGTTACATTTTTAAATTTTGGTTCACTATACTTTCAAATTTGTACACTATGGAAGTTAGGGCTTGTGAATAATCATGAAATAAATTTTAAACATCCCAGCTTGGTATTTTTTCTATATCTTATTCTCTAGGAATTTTCAGACTATGAAATCTTCAAGAATTTTAGAATACATATACAATTACCTTAGGTATAAGTTTCATAATTTTATTTCAAGGATTGGACACACACACTATACAAGTTTGCTCATGGGAAGAGGCCAAAAATAAACAAGTTTTGTAAAAATTACTATAACTTTGATTTGGCATGTCAAATTCAATTCATGCCTATGTAATTTCAGAAACTACATATTAGAGTATTGCACAACAAATTTTCAGAACAAAAAGGCCTCAAATATTAGATATATATCAATAAAACTCCAACCAATGTGATATTATCCATTTTAAGGTACATAACTTACTATTGACCTAAATATTGATTAGAAGATCCTTTTTTTGTTGTAATAAAGAGGAGTACTATTATTATTTTTCAACATTACTCCAAAGAAATATACTACATCAATTAAATATACTGAAGGCCCATCCTTGACTCATGAAGAAAGTGAAGACAAAATTCAGGTTATCTCAAGTAGAGAAGAAATTTAATGAAATGGATGGTGGCATGTTAAAAAAGGTGGATTTCTCAAGTTGTCAATACATATTAGAAGAGAAATGGAAAAGAATATGAATGAAAATAAGGAATGAATAGAAAATAATAATAATGAGAATAAGGAAGGAATATAAAATAATATGAATGAAAATAAGGAAGGAATGTAAAATAAGATGAATGAAAATAAGGAAGAAATAAAAAAATCCACGATTGTCATGGAAAATCTTCTTTTGGAGAGGCTTCCTAAAAAGGATGTGGAGATCCAAGGAAATAATTAACATAAGGAGAAGCATGTTGTTGAGAATAAATATCATATGAGTAATATGATATCATAATTGGATAGCACAAATTTTAAATCACATAACCATAATAATGAACTTTCAATCGAAGATCCATATCATCAGAGCTTCAAGTCAACACTAAGGAACTGCTACATGCTTAAGACTGGTATGACGAAATTTGATGGTAATGTTACTGATGGATATTTTATATGGAGCAATACTTTAATATACACCAAGTGGAATCCTTACAAAAGGTAAATATTGCATCCATGTTTTTAGAACTAGACCAAGTTACATGTATGGTATCAATGGTTTTGTGAAAGAAAAAAATGATTATATTATATCTTGGTCCATTTTTATAGAGAAATTGATAGCACATTATGGAAAAATTAATAGTAACATATTCTTTATTCAATTGGTAAATATTCTACAAATAGGTGTAGTTACAGAGCACATTCAAAAATTAGAAAAGTTAAGTCTTAGAGTAAAGAATATTTCAAAGTATAACTTATTATACTTATTTATTAAAACTTTAAAGGAAAGAATCCAACATGAGGTGTGTCTCTTTGAACCTAAATCTCTAAAGAATGCTTTGATTAAGGCAAGGAAAGTTGAAAGTAAAAATATGACCACTAGAAAATTGGTCACTAATAACTATAGAGAAAATCATGCTGCCTTTCCTAAACCGACATGGCTGAATCCTTAGTAAGTGGATGAAAGAAGAGAAAACATACTATGTTTCAACTATTATATCAAGTATAGAAAGGGGAATAGAAGCAGTGAGAAGAAAATGTTCTACATAGATTGTGAAGATGAAGAAGATAAATAAGCATAAACTTCACAAGATCTAGAGCTAGAAGAGACTACTCCAACAATATCTTGTCATGCATTGACTGACATCAGTAATCCATAAATACTTAGGATAGAAGGATATATGAAAAGGAAAAGGATAACAACATTGATTTATTCTTGTAGTACCCATAAATTTATATTTTACAATTTGGAAAAACTTCTTAATTGATTTGTATATACAACACCAAAATTTCAAGTGATGATTGTTGGTGAAGGTACCATAAACTGTTCAGGGAAGTTCCATAAAATTAAGCCAAATATGGCGAAGTATTTATGGTTAGTCACATGACTGCGATCCAAATGGGTGGTGATAATGATGTATTAGGGGTCCAATGTTTATAATCATTGGGAATAATGGCCCTTAATTTCCAAGATATTTTCATAATATTTTATTAGAAGGAAAGGAAATTGAGCTTAGAGGTATCTAAGGGAAACCTTGTAAAGTGATAATCTGTAACAATCCCAATGAAAAAATTTCTAAAAAAAGGACACCAAAGTGTAGTTGTATAATTGTGTTCATTATATGTTCAAACATCTAAATCCTCTACTCTAGTGGATCTTCAAAAAGCTATCAAAAATCATGATAAGGTTTTCAAGCTCCTGTGGTTATCAATTATTGAAGAGGTTTTCAAATTTTCCATAGTTTCAGAGAACATTTGTCGACGTTTCGAATCCCAATGGGATTCCATCTTCAGGACAAGAATGAATGAAGGAATGAAAGAATGAATTAGGTCAAATTAATAGAGAAAGGAAAATTAAAAAAAGAGCTGACAAGCAATTGTAATTTTCCTTTCTCTATTAATTTGACCTAATTTCTTCTTTCATTCCTTCATTCATTCCTATCCTGAAGATGGATCGTTCGGATTCAAAACGTCGACAAATGTTCTCTGACATTGTGGAAAATCCAGAAACCTCTTCAATCATCCTAAGGTATTTGGAGAAATGCTTAAGGGTATTCCACATGTTTGAAATCATGACCATGCTATTCATTTGCAACTTGTAAGTGTACCACCTAACATTAGGCGTTACGTATATCCACATGCACAAAAGAGTAAAATTGAGCATATGGTTCAAGAAATGTTAGAGGCAGATGTCATTCAACCTATCCATAGCTCTTTCTCTTCACCAATGACGATGGTTATTAAAAAGGATGTGTAACAACCCCATGTTAAAAGTTCATGTAATAAAAGTTAATAAAGGAAAAATAAGACCGTGGTTAAGGGACACTTATTTCGAGCTGAATGTTGGGAAAAATATCCTAGTGGGAATCACTTGTTGTGTTTATGGCTAAGGGGAAATTGTCAAAGGCAATGAATAAGGATTTGGAAAGGAAAAAGAGTAATTCTAGAATTTATTTATGAAAATAAAGGAAATTAGGATAAAAGGAAGGTGAAAGTTCAGAGGTTGTATGTAAGGAAGAAAATGAAAGAAAATAATGGAAAAATGAAGAAATCAGAGGCCTCATTAATAAAAATACCTTAGAGCACCAGTTGGTAGCTTTCTGTAAGTTCAGTTTTAGAATTAGTCTCAGAGAGGAGAAGAGCACCAAGAGGAGAAAGAATGAAGGAAAGGAAAGGAAAGGAAAATAAAGGAAATCCAAGGAAAGAAAAGGAAATCAAGGATCAAGAAAGGAAAATTTGGATCAAGCAGCTACAATGGGAATAATTACAGGTAACATTTTGCATGTATGATTTCCTAGATAGTTTTGACATGCATGGTAGGTGCATTCTAGTTTTTTGTTCTTTTGTTGTAATTGGCATGGGTTTTGTTGGGTTGGACAATGGATTTTAGCCTAGCCTTGCCATTTCCAGATAGCCATGGTGCGATGGGATTGTTCTTGGTTTGAGCTTTGGATTGCTGGAATATTTTGGATTCGGGTGAGGTGGTCTCAAGAAAATTCCCAAAGTCCTAGGAATCCCTTGACCGGTAATGGTGGGATACATGGTAAATCCTGAAGGTGGAGACGTGAAAAATCCTCAAGGTATTGGAGAAGAAATTCTGAGGCATCCAAGCTCGGTTAAATTTTGTGATCTCAACACTGGTTTAGGTGAGATCATGGTATGGTGAGGGTGGAGGTGGTTTAACCTCTGGATTCCCTTGGTTGTGATTGGATTGGTGTATCCCACGAGATCCCACATTCATGCTTGGAATATGGGACGAGGGTGATTTGCTAAAAGAAATAATTGGTTCAACCAATTTATGGTCAGGTGGTATGTGGAAGTCCCAAACCTGGTTGGCTTTTGACTATGTTTAATAAGAGCTAAGTTTCTCTTGGTTTTGATAAGGAAACGTACTTGTTATTATGTGGATTATGATGGCTATTCTCTGATTGTTATTTATCTTGTTATATGCTAGTTATAAGCATGGTTACATGACATATCTTAGTCATGGCTCTATTCATGTTTTTACTTGTAAATGAATGAATATTTAATGTAAGACCTAGTTGATGTTATAACAAATAATGTGAGAAGGTAGGGACTCTTCTTGTTAAACATATTATAAGTTTTCAATCCCTAATGTTCAAACTTGCATTCATGACCTGTAGGTTGTATATGTACCAAATGTCAACGAAATGTAAGTAACGATTGGGGAAGGTCAGGTCAAATCAGTGTTTCAGTTTTTGGTTTACAAGCATTTTCTTGATGTCTGTTATGAGTTCTGAAAGTTTCATAGAGTTATGGGTAGAGGCTAAGCCCCAACCTTAGAAAATAACATTAAATCTCACAGTCGTTGGCATAGCACTGACAGAAAAAGGATACAATCACACTCATGTAGGTCTGTGGGAGCGACTGGAGACTCATAGGTGCTTGGAGGACTTGGAAAGGGAGCGACTGGGGCTCAAAGTTAGGGAAGAAAAAGTTATCTCAGGGGTTGGACACCTGGAGGGGTTGGGTTGCTCTTGGAGGTCCCGAGGCACCTAAGGTAAGTCAATAAAGTCTTAGGTTGTCGACTCCACTTCCTTAAGGTCGTATAGGAGGTTGAGTCTTATCATAGTGACCCTCAACTCATGTTTACCTCGAACAAGGTGGTGAAACCGGGAAAATGTGGGAGGAGGCCTATTTACAGGGTGGTATCAGAGAAGGTTTCACTCTCTTTAGGTCGTATATGACACCACAAGGTGGTATCAGAGTGAGTTTCGCTCTCTTTTGGTAAGTATGATGTTATCAAGGTTATGGTTGTCATGCATGGGGTCATGGTATATAGTTGGTATGGTAATGCATGATGTTATTATGTTGATTACATGGTATGCTTATGATTATACATGTATATGTTAATGTAGAATGATGTTGTAGATGAGATAAGCCTCCCCTAAACACCACTGAGATATGGATTTGATTTTGGTATATATTTGGTTTATCTGACATGGCACACTTGCAGGAAGAAGAGAATCAAAGATGACAAAAAAAATGATAGAATGTAGTTCCCATGACTCTCCCTACAGATTAGTTGTGCAGCAAGGAGAAGAGTAATATCCTGGTATAACATATACATTGAGGAGTTTGAGGGCAGATATCAAAAGTTTCAAAGAAGATAATGAAAGGTTGGTTGAGTCTTAGGAAATATTTTCAATGGCTCAGGAGAAGCTGGTAGATATTAATGCAGTGATTCCTTAGAGCTTGTCAGAGTTGTGAAAAAATGGGAAATTGAGGATCAGTCAAGAGCAAGAAGAGAAAATTAATGGAGACTATGGTAACAGATCTAGAGGGGACATAGTTAGAGGTGAAATACCAGTGGATACACCTAACAGGAGCACTGGTTCCTCATCCCGGAGACATCATCACAATCATCACCGTCATCATCCTTATAGAAGGATGGAGTATTTAACTAAGGATTTCAAGAAAGTGTGGCCTCCTACATTTTATTGGGAGATGAAGAAGTCAGAAGATGCAGAGGCATGGTTGCTTGGGATGAATAGATTACTTAGATTGCATAACTACTCAGAAAACATGAAAGCCAAGATAACCACCTTCAGTCTTAAAGGGAAAGCAAACATCTGTTGGGAAGATGTGAAGAGTTTCAAGGGTATTCGGGAAGATACTTGATTTGGGATGATTTTGAGAGGATCTTAAAGAAGAAGTACCTATCAAAGAGGTACTACAATGATAGAGCTAAGGAGTTTTAAGAGCTACAGATGGGTTCTATGACAGATAATGAGTATAGTAGAAATTTCTTGGAGATGTTGATATATGTGCCATATCTAAATGAGGAGAAGGATTAGATTCAATGATTCATCAATGGATTTCGATCAACATATAGAGATCAGATTGAGTTTGATGAGCCTAGATCGTTAGAGGAGGCCATATAAAATTTGAAGCATTGCTATGAACAATCAAAGTGTAAAGCTGAGCCTAAACATGACTTGAAGAGAAATGAGAAATTTAAAGGGAAGTGGCTACCGAAGTGGGGAGTACCTCAAGATACAGGTTATAAATAAAATGTGGTTCCTTAAAATAAGTTTAATATAGTTGAGAAGGGACAAGGGTTGAAACAAGCTAGAGGTGATAGTAGAGTACCGTTGCAGTGTTGGATATGTGGCAAAGATCATCATAAGAAGGATTGTCCATTGTACCCAGGAGGTAGGCCTCAGATCTATAATGCTTAGGAGGCACATGAAGTTAGGGATGTTGGTCATAGTATTCCTCGGATTTATGCAGCTGTGGAAAATAGGTAGATGGATCATCAGGCATTTATTATTGAGATGGATAGTAATCTTTGTGATCAATTTATTTCTATTTTGATTGATCATGGATCTAATTATAATTATAATTGTCTTTAAATCCTGTCGCCAATGATCAAATGGACTCTTATAATGTCCTATTAGGGTCCCATAGTCAAATTTTTGTCATTTTGTTAAGTCTTCAAGCAAAAATTTGGTCATTGGGTATTAGGTCTAGGACTATTTTCACTCCCAAAAAATTTCAAATTGCTGGTCCATGTCATCACTCAGCTGAGTGTATCATCATTCAAATATTTTCATCATGATTTCATTCAGTTCAGTGTTTCCATTAGGTCATTAGGGTTTCAAGGTCACCAAAACTCTTATTTCATGCATAAAATCCGACAATTGGAGGAGTGGTAATAGGCAAATTTCTTCAATAAATTTTGATTTCAAAATGTAATTTTATGGTTCTATATGTAACAAGTACTTCATGTTCCTAAAATTTGCAGTTCGAAGTTCCAAAGAGATTCAATGTTCCAAAGAAGCCACAAAAATTTCAAGGTTACAAATTCCAAAGGTTACAAAGTTCAAATGAATGAAAGTCATGCTTGAAAAATACACGTGGGGCCCATGATAACTCGAAGGGAGTCATTCCATGTTTATAAAAGACCAAAAAAGACACAATCTCATTTCATTTGCACTCTTATTACCTCTCATCATCGAGATCATCCTTCATTTGGCAAGAAAACACAAGTTTTTTACCTCAAATTGGGAAAAATTGGCTGGCGCTGCGCATATAGACACTGCACCATGCTTCTGGAGGAAGGCGCTGCACGTAGGAAGACTACACTATGCATAGGTGCTGCGCACAGGTGGCTTGCGCTGCACACAGGGTAGATTTGCCCAAATTTGAAAATTTTCCACTAAAATCAGTTTTTCAAGTTTCCACTCAGGATTTTTTCACCTCTAAGCTCGATAAAAAGTAATTTCACTCATATTTATGCCCTCTCTTGCTTTGCATACCAAGAAATTGATCAAGATCTTAGTCTTCTAGGGTTTACCATAATTTCATGGTGTTGGTCTTCAAAAATATGGATTGATGCTTTAAACCCTAGCTTCATTGTCCATACACCTCTGTTTGCAACTTATACATCACCTCCATCCATCACAAAGCCATTTCCCATCATTTTCATTTTCTTCCCTATAAACCCTAGTCCTATTCTACCAATTTGGGCAATTTACCTAGATAGGACAGTGTTTAAATTCCCTAGCCCATTTCCCTCACTCATTTCCCTTTACTTTACTCCCTAAACATCCCTAAGACCCCTACAAATCTCCCTAAATTTTCCTACTCCCATCTCCCTTCCCTAACTCCCTCATTTCATCCATTTACTCCTTTTCCCTATTTTTTCCCTCCTATCATCTAGGGTTTCAATCATGGAAGTAGATTCTTCATCATCAGAGAAAATAAAACACCACAAAGGGGGGAAGATACTGAGGTATGAGCCCTAAAATTGCAGTGAAATCACTTCCTCACCATTCATTAGAAAATTCTTTGAAGATATCAACTGCCTAGGGTTTTGTCAAAGAGTGGAGGAGGTAGGTTTCCATGAGAAGCTTACAGATTTTTTTGTGACCAATTTGAAGGGATACAAGGCCACCATTACAGGGATTGATTTCACATTTTCAGTAGATGCTGTCTCTCTTGATACAGGAATACCAAAGCATGGTGAATATTGGTTCAAAGGCATGAACCTATACCTTAAGCAGTACAAACCCTACATAAAATCACAGTACAAAGAGGCTCATACACATATTTTCCATTCAGATACTTGTTGGAGAGGTATGCACCATTTATGAAGGTTGTAATGAAAATTTTCATGTGTGAGGGCAGGTTTTACAGATTGTACTAATATCACATTAGACAACTCATGCACTTCATAGCAGTGAAGTCTATCAATTTATGCAATTTCTTGTATAGAAGTGTGATCAAGATGTCTGAAAAGGTGCAAGTCAAAAACACAGAACATTACCCTAGCCTCTTTCACCATATATTGGTGAAGGTCATATTTCTCCATCAGTTGGCAGAGAAGAACATGACATGGGATACCTTCAATCAGGCAACCTTGCAAATGCACACAACCACTACACCAACTCAGCAGCAAAACATATCACCTACCATGTCAACACAACCTATGGAGGTGGGATCATCAATCAGACTTGTTGAAGTTTCAAAGAGGCCTAGGCTTGAGGTTACTCACACCTATCAGAGAGGTAGGAGGCTTGTGTTTTCTCCTCAAATTGAGGAAGGGGCCAAGCCTACTTCACTAGAACAGGGATCACCATCAGTGCAACATGACACATCCATGCATGAGGGAGAACATGATTTGGACCTAGTAGACTTGGAAGCTAATGATGAGCATGAGAACCTAGAGAGGGTAATCAAAGACAAGGATGCTCAGATCAAAGATCTCCAAGAAAAATTGGCAAGGGCCAACTTCATAATTTCATTCTTAGAGCAGGAAAACCATCAGCTAAAGGTAAATCAACTACTTTCAAAGAGAAAGCAAGGTAAAGCTAGTATGTATGATGTAAAGGGAAAAGAAATGGCTGAATATGATGAGAATGATGAGCCTGATTGTTATAGGTCAATTTGGGCATCATTCCCAACGACCTGGTTAATTGGGCATCATTCCCAATGACTTGGTTAACTGGGCATCATCTCCAAGACCAATTATTTAGGGCCTATCATTCCCTATCATTTCAAGTTTCTACATGCCCTAAGACAAAGAACAAGACAAATCATACATGACTTTCATCAAGCAAAGGTTTCCAAAATTTGAAGTTTATTATATAGCATATGAGAGCTCACCAATGCTTCCTCTAAAGGGACTAAGTGCATTGCTTATGCAGGTAGCCCCATGCAAGGTTGCTCTGCAAAGCACTTCCCGACATTCATAGGTGTGCTGGTCACATTGGGAGTGAAATTCTCATTGTTCCAGAATCCCCACTTGGCTAGTGCCTTCTAGAAGAGTTCACATGTGTCAAGCTTCGAATCCATGTGTCCATTTGACATCTACAAGATTGGGAACATATCTTGCCTATTATTTGAAAGTCATTGATTGTAAAACTACCTTCAACTCTATAAATTGAGTGCAGATATTAGTGTTTGAGGAGGAATAATTTGAGTAGAGAAATGCTCATGGAATTTCAATTGAGAACAAGATTTGTGTAACAGCTGCTGGAGAGATTTATACTGTGATGAGGCTAGGAATGTTGCTGGAATGGTCACTTCAAATCAGTCACTAGGTTGTAACCTCTCCTTCTATCATTAATAAAGAGTACAACTTAATTTTCCCTATATGTATCTGTATTGGCTTTGATTTTCCATATTGCAAGATCTTAGTTGATGTATATGGTTTATGCTTTACTGATTTAGAAAACTAACTTGAATAGACATCTGTATTATTGCTATCTTCTGCTATTTAGTGTTCATTCTTGCAGGACATATTTTGCACAGTCAGCTGGAATTTGAAGCTACAACAGAAGCGACAGAAGGAATCATTTGGAAGCGCTTGGATTCCAAGTAAGCCTTTAATCCATTATGTGTGTCTGTTCTTAGTTAGGAAAAGAAGTCGTATAGTCTTTAATATATTGTTCTAGATTATCACCTGTTTAGGGAAGTGTGTTTTATCCATAATTCACAATCCTGTCCAACAAATTGGCAACTCCACTGGGGAAAGATCTCTTTATTCTAGGTGTTTTAGCCTCTAATTTGCTCTGTTTATTCACCCAGTAGTTGTTACTCACAAAGATTAAACTTTTTAAAAGTCAAATTTCCAAAAGAAGTGTGTTAAACAACTGTGTTTTCCCTTATACACTGCGCCCAACACACTCTTGGACAAGACACAGTGCTTTGCATAGCACTGTATCCATTTCAGGCATGTGTTGCAAAGCACTGTCTCTATTTAGAGACTGCGTTGCCTCCTGAAACCATCCAGATTCTCTTGAATTTGTCTTTGTAATTTGATTCAGTTTGTTTTTTGCTGTGTTTTGGAAATTTTGATCCTCATCTTGACCAGTGAATCTATATACTTCTTTCTCCTTTGAAAGAAAATTTGTTCAATGTTTGTTTAAATCATTTTTCTTTATCATTGACGAGTTGATTTCAAAGTATTTTTCATTGTCGCATTAGATCCATTTTTCTTTTGAAAAAGGAAATTGTTGTAAATTCTTCGTTTCCTAATAGGATAAATTGTTGCTCTATTCCTCATTTTTCCTTAAAAAGAGAAATTGTTATTTAAATTCTTCATTTCTCAAAAGTAAAAGGCATTTGTTTTTATTGATTTGGTGCACTTAGTTTCTTTTCTGCATTCATAACATTAAAGGAACTAAAAATAAAAACCTTCATTTGCATGTAGTGGATGTGTGTTTTGTAAAAGGAAAAATTAGGAAAGCTGCATTTAGTTTGTGCTCTTTGATTTGTTTGCTCTCAAATTGATTGCACTTTCTCTCTAGTAGCCAGGATTTTCATTGAAAAATTAAAAGTGAAAGATTGCTCATCATTCTTAGTTTGCATTTTAGGAATTTCCATACATCATTGCGATGAACCTTTGAAAGGAAAATTGTTAAACGATATCGACATAAAATTTATCTCAATTTACCTAACAAAGCATTGGAACCGTAACGATAACATTTAGAAGGTCTAGGCTAGAGACGTGTTCCGACATCGTAAAACATAGTAGCTGTCATTAAGTTGTCTGCGATACATTCTGAGTGTGATACCTCACTCCACGTACGTAAGTATATCGTAGCTCGTCCACGTACTTTCGGGTATATCGGGCGGTGTTACAGTACGATAAGTATAAAGGGGTGCTCTCACTGTGCGGTTTCGTAATAGACAACGTTAATACAGACTTGGGCCTCCACGTACCTTCGGGTATATTTGGGAGGACAAATTTAGGTTTCTATCCAGCCATAGTGAACTGAGTTGGCTGCCTTGTAAATTGTGATACACCAAACACAACATTCGAGGAGATTGCTTGCCCGTACTTCTTGGTTCGCCAGGAGGTATTTTGCAGTTCACAGTTTCTTGGTAAACCTTTTGCCTAGCATTAACCTTTTATTTTGTTTATTTATTTTTGTTCATAAAATAAATCAGTCATCATGGAAGAAGAAAATCCCTTTCCCCATCGTTCACGTAGACTTTCATTGAAACCACCTTTACCACCATACGCTACCCCTGGTCGGTGAAGGCGACATTACTCTACCGAATCAAGTATTATTAGTACCTCTGGTGAAGCATCATCTTCCCATATACCAGAGTTGGCACAAGTTGTTTCTACAAATCCCGGTTTGTCTACTATTGTCAAGACAGAGTCCTCACAGCTACCCGTGGTCACGATCCATCAAATCTGTGAGAGCATACCTCTCGAACCCAACGTTGTTCAACTGGAAGTTGATCCGGATCCCATTTTTCTTTAGGGGGTAGATTTTATTGGTCAAACTAGACATCATCTCCAGGACCAATGAAATAGGGTGTATCATCCCCTTATATTTTAGTTTTTATATCCCCTAAGTGGAGAAAATCTTGATCCCAAAGTCGAACAACCAGAAGTTGTTCCTGTATTGGTCACTTCGAAATATATTATAGCCATTGAGTCTCCCATATCGCATAATCAACCACCTGAAATATACTTTGGGCCAGACGATGAAGTTATTCCACTTGGTTTGATTTCGATTGAATAAATATCACAAGACGAGACACCTTTAATTCCAACTCATTTTCGGTAGGAGATTTACCTATATGAGTATTTTTCTCAATCACCTTCCTCTGATTTTGTTGATCTTGTTTCATTTCAAGTTCCCATATATTCTATAGGGTATGCACTCGGTCATTTGACCATGGCTGAGATAACATACCAGACTGAACCTTCTATTTCAGCTGTGACAACATCTAATGTTGCTTCATCTTCGATGTTTTTTCCATTGAATTCACCCATGTCATCATCTGGAATCCTATCTGGTTCCTCCTTTATGAGTATTGAATTGCTTTATCCTTTATTCACATCTTCAGTGCAATATCAAGCTGACCCCATCAGTTATTCTCCTTGGTGGCCGATGATACCACATAAATTACCCTCAGAAATTCCAAAATTCAATGGAAACCCTGGAGAAGACCCGTCAATGCATGTTATAACTTATCATTTTTGGTGTTCATCAAACTCCTTAAATGATGAATCCGTTAGACTACGTCTTTTCCAGCACACACTCACTAGTCCAACTGCACAATGAGGATGGTTCTTTTTCTATGTCAACCTCATTAAAAAATGAAACAAAGTTATGAGGATAGTTATTTTACTGTGTCAACCTCATTAAAAAAATGAAATAGGTTATGAGGATGGTTATTTTACTGTGTCAACCTTGTTAAAAAAGGAAACAAGGATTGAGGATACTTCTTTTTTCTTGTGTCAACCTCGTTAAAAAATGAAACAAGTGCCTTTGAGGATAGTTATTTTTTCTTGTGTTAACCATGTTAAAAAATGAAACAAGTACCTTTGACGATAGATATTTTACTATGTCAACCTCGTTAAAAAAATGAAACAGGAGATGAGCATAGTTCTTTTTCTGTGTCAAGCTCGTTAAAAAATGAAACAAATCCTCCCCTATAATGAGCCTTCATTCCATCCAGCTATTAGTAACCAGTAATCTACTTAGGTGAATGAAATGATGCTTGGGGGGCATCTTCTCTTGCAGGGGGCATTCGACATATGCTCTTATAGGGGGCATTCAAAAAATTCTTACCAATTGCACGCAATCGACCGCTGAAGTTTGGGGGCAAAACCGGTTCAGAGCTCCAAAATGCAAATGGTAACTATGGAATGGTAAAAATGAATAGTGAAACTATTTTTAATAGTCATTTAATTATTTTCAAGTTAAATTTATTGCTATGAATATAGTTTTATCATGTTTTTATCATGAAACATGTATTTTTAATCCATTTGAGGTTGAACGGGATATACAACTGATGAACACATTAGTCGTGCAGATTTATTCAAAGAATTCTTTGACCACAAAGCATACTTTTTCTCCTCATTTTTCGAGCTTTGTTAAAAATGAAAAAGGATTTGAAGCACACTTTTATCTCTTTTTCGAGCTTCTATAACAGCGAAAAAGGAACCCATGGAGTTTTCTTTCAGCTCTTTTCAGACTCCGATAATGTGTAAATATTTCCAAGCACTTGTATTTTCGTGCTCGTAAAAGTAAATGAATTGATATCTACTCAGTATAAGTTTAACCCTTTTCCAGACTAAGATAGATTGTTTACGAAAAAGGAATACCTTGGTTAAACATGACCAAAGAGGTTCTCTCAGATATTATTTTACACTTTTTCGGATATGAGTGACAAATTTATGAAAATTACTTATGGAGTTTTCTTTCGTCCTCTTTTTCAAACTCTCTAAAGATGAAAAAGGACCGGGCTATCACTGTCGTTAAGCTCATTAAAACATAAAATAGCGATGGGCTTGTCGATCATGGTAAGAATAAAGTTTCATTCATCGCTAGACTCATTAAATTGTCAAATAGCGATACTTTATTCGGTTGAAGGGTTGAATTATTGATCAAGAAAATGTTTTCCTCCTCAAGCTTGTTAAAAAATAAAGAGGTACTAGTCGACAAATGACCGGGGAAAATTTGGGAAAAGTGAGCATAATTCTTTATGGTAGCAAGTCGCTCTTGAACATGACACTTCCTTCACTCCATATCCGTGACTATTTGGGTTGGGTAATCTTCTTAACGGTTCATTCATACCTATGATTCATCATACCTTCACTTCGGTTTTGGGTCAATGCTGCCAACTCATTTCAGTGTCACCAATATTTTCAAGATAAGTCATCCAGTGAATACTCATCCTTCTGCAATACTCATAAACCTTCATTCTCATGACTCTCATCCCTGAAAATTGCTATATCAAGTCATACCTTTGTCTCTGAAATCAGTAACTCCCATTTCACAATAAGGTGACTTCCTGTCAACGAAAAATCATATCTAGGAAGTTCACTTAGAAACATCAGATTCCAGTACCATGAGGCTTGTTACAACATCGACAAGATCCTCGCTTCCAAACCTTTGATCGAAAGATTTTTTTTGGCGTTCGACATCAAATCATCTATTCATGCCTTATGAAATGTACTGCAGTACCTTGAGGGCCATTGACATTAATGGTGGTTCTCTCACGTTTGTTAACAGCTCACATCATTGGCTTGTAATCAAACGATGTCTTTCCATGTTTGACTACAAATCATATATTCGCATGGCTAGACTTGTACCCAAATGATTGAGTGAACGAGATAAGAAGACCACGGATCTAGTTTCATCCATCCGGGCTGTGATTTCAGGATTTTTGTACACAAAATCTGTACGGTGACCTTACATACATATTGTCATCCAAACATGGGCCTATATCTGTAGGCATGTCTGCATTGGGCAGCATTCCAATGAAGACGACTTTCTGAATTATGTACATGTTATTAGATTGTTTATGTGCTTAACATAAGAATGCCTACCCTCAGAAATTATGATCAAAGAGGATATATCATGATGTAATGTATTGTAATATTGATGCAGGTGACCACTCCGCTTCATCTCTAGCCCATCACAGTGTAAATAATCTCATTCAAAAGTTATTATTATTATTTTCACTTCATGCTTTAGGGGGGAATTTGTTATAGGTCAATTTGGGCATCATTCCCAATGACCTGGTTAACTAGGCATCATCTCCAGGACCAATTATTTAGGCCCTATCATTCCCTATCATTTCAAGTTGCTACATGCCCTAAGATAAAGAACAAGACAAATCATACATGAATTTCATCAAGCAAAGGTTTCCAAGATTTGAAGTTTATTATATAGCATATGAGAGCTCACCAACGCTGCCTCTAAAGGGATTAAGTGCGTTGCATATGTAGGTAGCCCCATGCAAGGCTGCTCTGAAAATCACTTCCTGACATTCATAGGTGTGTTGGTCACATTAGGAGCGAAATTCTCATTGTTCCGGAATCTCCACTTGGCTAGTGCCTTCTAGAAGAGTTCACATGTGTCAAGCTTCGAATCCATGTGTCCATTTGACATATACAATATTGGGAACATGTCTTGCCTATTATTGGAAAGTCATTGATTGTAAAAATACCTTCAGCTCCTCTATAAATTGAGCGCAAATCTTAGTGTTTGAGGAGGAAGAATTTGAGTAGAGAAATGCTGGTGGAATTTCAATTGAGAACAATATTTGTGTAACAGCTGCTGGAGAGATTTATACTGTGATGAGGCTAGGAATGTTGCTGGAATGGTCACTTCAAATCAGTCACTAGGTTATAACCTCTCCTTCTATCATTAATAAAGAGTATAGCTTAATTTTCCCTATATGCATCTGTATTGGCTCTGATTTTCCATATTGCAAGATCTTAGTTGATGTATATGGTCTATGCTTTACTGATTTAGCAAACTAACTTGAATAAACATCTGTATTATTGCTATCTTCTGTTGTTTAGTGTTCATTCTTGCAGGAAATATTTTGCATAGCCGGCTGGAATTTGAAGCTACAACAGAAGCGAAAAAAGGAATCATTTGGAAGCGCTTCGATTCCAAGTAAGCCTTTAATCCATTCTGTGTGTATGTTCTTAGTTAGGAAAATAAGTCGTATAGTATTTAATCTATTGTTCTAGATTATCACCTGTCTAGGGAAGCGTGTTTTATCTGTAATTCACAATTCTGTCCAACACTGATGAGCATGAACAACAGGTAAGGAGGAAGAGGCCAAGGACCATGGTTCTCAAAATAACAATGTATAAGGGAAAAGAGCAAAATCTACCACACGAAGAGTTGAATTTTGAAGAAACAATGGCCAAAGAAATCAATGAGAACAAATAGTTTTGGCTTGATAGCATGAACACTCATCTAGAGAAGCTCATTGAAAAGGATATCAGGGAAAATCAGATGTTGAAGCACATGGCTGACCATTACCACACAAGAAACAAAATTTGTATTGTAAGGATCAAGCAACTGCAAGACAAGCACAAGGAAAACCTAATCAACCAAAAGGAGAAGGGAAAGTTAGATATTATTGATTATGCCTCCATGATAGCATAACACACCTCATTTGGCACTTATGGATCAATATTTGGAAGTTTTGGAGCAATTTTTATTTTTTGGTGAAATTTGGTGCAAATTTGGAAAATTCAGAAATTTCAGTAGGTCTAGAAGCACAACGCCTTGTTGCTACGCTTTTTCCTCAAAGCTCCAAATGAAAAATGGTTGAAATTTATAGAAATATGATGGCCTCCTCTCAAAACCCATTTGCTCATATTTTTGATTCAGGGCTCATATTTTGAGAAAAATGAGAAAAAGGGGTGAACAATCAACATTCTGCCCCTCTTTTTGACTGGCGCTGCGCTTATGGAGACACATTGGGAGAACGAGTTTTTGAAGGAATTCCCATGGTTTTTTTTTTTAAATTCAATATTTTCTAGAAACTAGACATACAGGGCTACTTTACTGTTATTTCAGATTTCAATTTTGACTTCAGGAAGGTGCCTAAGAATGGCCTACAAGATGGCACCACGCTTCTACAATTTTATGAGATTTTAATTAAATTTTCACTGTGTAAGTTTCTCCAATTTATAGTTTGAATTTTTTAAAAGTGAAAAGGTGAGACTAGATGAATTTAAAAGTCAAAATGTAAATGTAAATGGTAAAATTGGAGTTGAATAGGTTTCTTATCATCCATTTATTTCTTTGAGGATATGTCCCTTGATAATTACATAAAGGAGGAATTTGAAGTAACCTCCCTAGTGTGTAGCGGTCTTTTGATAGATGCTTGTATTTTACTTTCTTGTTGGGAATTAGACCTCCAAGGGAGGATTTCGACCTTAGTGGCTATATGAGGCCCATTTTAATCATTTTCAATGGTTGGATGATGTGGAATTTAGCTTGGAATAGTAGTGTACTTTGTGATTTTGGCAGGAACTAATAGACATAATTTGTAGCTATTGTGGCGGGATTCATGTGGTATGTGATGTAGAAGTGTTTCTTCTTCTGTGATCATATGTTTGAATTCATTTTAACTTCCATCTTCATTTCCATGCCTTATGTGATTTATTTCTAAGTTTGATAAACACAATTCATTGATTCAATGCTCTGTTTTGGAGAAGCTTTCACATTTATGTTCATTTTCTTCTAATATAAACAAATTCATGATATTCATGCTCGTTTTGAAACCCTATCAATCTAAAATATTCACCAAGATACCTCTAAAGTGTTAAAGTTTTTGCCTACCTTGCCCCATCACATCGCTGCAAATGTGATTTTCAGAGCCCTGACCTAGTTTTTCCTAGACCTAATTCACCATCCAACACAAACCTTCAAAATAAAATCAAACCCTAATATAAATACCTAGCCTAATATCTTTCATGATCCAGTCAAATTGGCTATGATATCATTGAGAGAGCCCTCTCAGCCTAATAGGGCTAACTACTAGGTCAAAGTGGTCTGTGGTTACCTTTTCTAGTCTCCTTCTCAGCCTTCAGAGAACTGGTGGAGTGCTAACATAGTCCTTATGCAGGAAGGACAGGTGATATGCTATGATCTAGGAAAATCAAGAAGCATGAACAAAATTAGCAGCGATCATACATGTATTAAAGATGTGGATAAATTATCTTCTTGGCAAGAGGTTTGTATTGATGAACGATCACAATGGGTTAAGATATCTGTTTGACCAACCAAATTTGAATGCCAAAAAATCTAGATGGTTGGCTACCCTTAGCAAGTTTTAATTTGAGATCAGATACATCAAGGGAAAGGAGAAAAAGGTTGTATATGTTCTCAACATGAAAGTGAATTTGAACCATGTTGCAACGGTGAGCTCATATGGGACAACTTTACAGGATTGAAACTTACAAGTAGGACAATACGATGACAGTTAAAGGAGCTTATGCTCAGGTTAAAATAGGGTACAAGTGATCAGGATGTGGACTATCATCTCACGGTAGATGGCTTGGTGAGATTTAGGGACAATATCTATGTGTTGGGTGACAGTGAACTAAAGAAGCTTATTTTGAGGGAGTTTCATGCCAAACCATTTTCAGGTCACCCAGGATATCAAAATACATTGAAAATATCGAAGAGGTTCTACTATTGGCCGAATTTGAAGAAGAACCTCACAGAGTTTGTGGCTAGATGTTTAGACTGTCAGCAGGTCAAAGCAGAGTGTAAGCATCAGGGGGGGTTGCTTCAGCCTATTATTATTCCAGAATGGAAATGGGAGGTCATTTTCATGGATTTCATTAGAAGTCTTCTGAGGACGTCAGAGCAACATGATTCTATGATGGTTGTGGTTGAAAAGTTGAGAAAGGTAGCTCACTTCATTCCAGTGAAGACTAATTATTTAGCTAGTTAGATAGCACATGTATTCATCGGGGAGATCATGAGATTTTGTGGTGTTTTTAAGAAGTTTGTGTCAGACAGGGATGCGAAGGTAATTTCCAAGTTTTGGAAGGAGTTGTTTGCAGGATTGGGGACAGAGTTGGCCTTCAACACAAATTATCATACACATACATATGGATAGACAGAGAGGGTCAAAAAAATATCGGAGGATATTTTGAGGATGTATGTCATGCATCAATAGAGGATATGGGAGTACCTTCCATTGGTTGAGTTCAACTACAATAATTGTTATCATGAGTCATTGAGGATGAGTCCTTTTGAGGCACTCCATGGGTAGAGTTGTAACACTCCCATCAGCTAGAGTGATCCAGTGAATAAGGTACCTATTGGAAAAGGCATGTTGGCATACATGGGATAGGAAATGTAGGTTATAATGAAGAATATAAAGGCATCACATGATAGACATAAAAGTTATGCAAACCAACACATGGAATTTAAGGAGTTTCAGGTTGGAGAGCATGTGTATTTGCACATCAATCCCAAGAAGATATCCTTGAGGATTGGATCATGTGCCAAGTTTGAACCACGGTATTGCGGGCCTTTTGAGATCCTTGAGAAGATTGGACCAATTGCCTACAAACTTGCACTACCTCCGATAGAGGAAGTCCATGATGTCTTTAATGTTTCATTGCTTGAAATATATGTAAAGGATGTAGATCATGTTATTGATTGGTCTATACTATAGGTGGAGCAAGAAGGATAATTCTAGCTGAGACCTTAGCGCATATTGCAGCGGAAACATCTCATGCTTCAGAACAAAGCAATCAAGCAGGTTAAAGTGCAGTGGAAGCACTTTAGGCCTAATGAGATACATGGGAGATGAATGATCATATGCGGGTTATGTATCCTTCATTGTTTGTCGATGAAGGAAAATGAGTTTTGGTATTTGTACATATTTATGTATGGTTTCTATTGTAAATACCACAATGAGCTATGTTATAAAGCTCTAATAAGCGATATGGTTTTCATGTTGTCATGCTTGCCATGATGGTTTTTCTTTTGAGCAAGATGTTATTGTAAATACTGCAACGAGCTAATTTATAAAGATCCAGAGGCAGTATTTTTTTTTTACTTTTAACAATTTTTCTGGTTGTAGGTGTCACAAAACACCGAGGATGGTGTTCCCCTAAGGGGGAGGGGTCTGTAACAACCCCGGGTTAAAATTCCATGTAATAAAAGTTAATAAAGGCAAAATAATACCACAATTAAGGGACACTTATTCTGAGCTGTATGTTGGGAAAAATATCCTAGTGGGAAACTCTTGTTGTGTTTATGGCTAAGTATAGAGATTATACAACAATTATGTATATCATGGATTCAATCCGATCAAGAATTGTACTAAAGCTAGATAATGAATCCTTCTAAAAATCAATTGTGGAAAATAAACACGATTGCCAATCACAAGAAGTAAAGAAAGAAGCAAATCAAACCACAACACAGATATTTTCCCGGGGAAAGCTTACTGCTAAAAACGCCTCTATATTCTATTGTATATTCACCAAGGAATCATGAAACAATTAAAATGAACTCTTCTCACAAGAGTCTCCTGCACTCTGCCTATCGTCTCACACTGATTCAGACAAAATCGGGCCAACACTTAGCAAATTCTCATCCTGTCTTCAGCCTGCCTTGCTTACGCAATTAATGAGGAATGAAATCCCTATTCCTTAGGAATTTCAACCTTTCTCAACTGCGCTGAGTTTCATGGGCATCCTATGGTGTTTTAACTACATCTGGGCAACCTGCTAATATCACAACTGATAGTTAACTTCCCTTTAACCTTTGTCTCAACTGGGTCTCCACTAGAACTGTACAATAATAGTAAATCATCAGTTGCATGGAAGATCACTGATTGTGAATTAAATAATATTTAATTCACTTGATCTATCACTAGTGCAACAAACAGTTGCAACTAGTTCAACTGACTCTAACTCACCTAACTGAGTTAACTCATTACTTATGCATTAAAATCATTAACTTAACTGCAACTTGAACTCTAAAACACATAGAATCACTCTGCATGCCTCACCAACTACCCTCAACTCGAAATTCATGAGCTAACTGAGTTTATCACACACAGTTAACTATTACAAGTGATCATGAGATAAGATTACATTTTATTGTCCAATTTAATTAAGGGACAATTAAATTAGAAACATTTCCAATTTATTAAATAAATTGAATTTCACACTAATGCATTGCTAGGACCCATCACTACATGACCTATGGTCCCACACTAGTGTAGGTGCTGTCATGTTGTTTTTGGATGCCAATTTCACTGTTTCTTGTTGCAAACTTCAACACTAAGGGGAAATTGGAAAAGGAAATGGATAAGGCTTTGGAAAGGTAAAAGAGTACTTTTGGCATTTATTTATGAAAATAAAGGAAATTAGGAGAAAAGGAAGACAAAAGGTCAAATGTTGCATGTGAAGAGAAAGATGAAGGAAAATATTGGAAAATTGAAGGAATTAGAGGCCTCATTAATAAAAATACCTCAGACCATCAATTGGTAGCTTTTTGTTAGTTCAGTTTTAGAATTAGTCTCAGAAAGGAGAAGAGAACCAAGAGGAGAAAGAAGGAAGGAAAGGAAGGGAAAGGAAAGGAAAGGAAAGGAAAGCCAAGGAAAGTGAAGGAAAGCAAGGATCAAGCAAGGAAAAGTTGGATCAAGCATCAATGAGAATACTTTCAGGTAAAATGTTGCATGCATGATTTAATTTTGACATGTATGGTATGTGCATGTTGGTATTTGGTTCTTTTTCTATCATTGGCATGGGTTTTTCTGGGTTGGGAAGTGGATTTTAACCTAGCCTTGCCATTTTCGGATAGCCATGGTGTGATGGGGTTGTTCTCGGTTTGAGCTTTGGATTTCCTAATGATTTTGGATTCGGGTGAGGTGGTATCAGGAAAATTCCCAAAGGCCTAGGAATCCCTTGACTGGGAATGACAAGATACACGGTAAAGCTTGAGGGTGAAGATGAGAAAATTCCTTGAGGTATTGGAGAATAAATTTCGAGGCATCCAAGATTGGTTCAGTTTTGTGATCTCGACACCGGTTTAGGTGAGATCATGGTATTGTGAGGGTGGAGGTGGTTTAACCTATAGATTCCCTTGTTTGTGTTTGGATTGGTTTATCCTATGATATCCCACATTCATTGTGGGAATATGGCACAAGGGTGATTGGTTGAAAGAAGCAATTGGTTCAACTAATCTATGGTTGGGTGGTACGTGGAAGCCTCAAACCGCTCTGGATTTTACCTATGTATAATAAGAGCTAAGTTTCTCTTGATTTTTATAAGAAAATGTAATTGTTATTATGTGGATTTAATGACTGTTCTCTCTATTGAAATTCAACAAGAAAATGCACCACATACTAGTGTGGGTTTCCAGGTCACACATGAGTGAGGAATTCAAGTGACACATTTGTGCTAATGTGGGCGACCAATTTTTAAATAAATTGGAAAATAAATTGTAATCTTATCTCATAACAACTTGTAATAGTTAACTAAGTGTGATAGACTTAGTTAGCTCAATAATTTCGAGTTGAGGGTCAAAGGATAGGCATGTAGAGTGATTCTATTATTTGCAAGGTCCAGTTACAGTTGTAGCACTACTATGGTGTTAGTGCAATCAATTAACTTAAATTAATTGAGTTAAAATCAGTTTAACTAGTTCTAACTGATTAATGAGCTAGTGGAAGATCAAGTGAATTAAAATAGATTTAATTCAAAAGTAGTGTTCTACCAAGTAACTGATGATTCACTATTAATAGCTGCATGCATGTCAATTTTGATGGAGACCCAGTTGAGACAAAGTTTTAAGGCAAGTAAACTATCAGTTGTATCTTTAGCGAACTTCCGAGGTGCAGTTATAAATCCATAGGAAGCCCATGATGGATTGCGAAGTCAAGGAAAGTTGGAATTTCTATTTAACATGAATTATTTTTCCTAGGGATTGCATGAGCAAGTCAGGCTGAAGGTGGGTAGGAAATTGGCTATGTGTTGGCCCAAATTTTCATAGATCAGTGTGAGACAATTGGTAGAGTGTATGAGGTTGTGGTGATACCACATGCATTGTATTGTTTCATGATTCCTTGGTTGATTATATAATGAATATGGAGGGGTTTTGAGCAGTTACTTTCCCTAGGAAAATCTTGTGTTGTGTTATTGATTTACTTCTTTCTCTTACTTGCATGTGATTGAGTGATCATGATTTATATTCCGCAAATATTGTAGAAGGATTCAATATCTTGTTTTAGTACATTTCATTATCAGATTGAATCCATTGGTGTAATTTCTACATGGTATCAGAGTTGTGTTACAGATTTTATACATGGTATCAAAGCACTAGGAATCACAATAGTGGAGAAGAAATTGACTTTGTGTTGAACCGTTTTCAAATTTGCAAATACTTTCTTTGGAGCTATAAGTAGATCAAGATGTATTTCAATGTCTTGAGAATCGAATATGCACTCGAGGGTAGTTCGAATTATATTGCATGGAAGGATAGGATGGAGGCAGTGTTGGAGGACAATGGGTTGAAGGAATTCATTGAAAATGATATTCTCAAGCCCGCAGTAGCAGAGGACCAACTTCTTGTTGCATGGAAAAATAAGGTAGAAAAGTTGAGGAGGATCTTGTTAGAGGGATTTCGAGATCATATTGTCTCGAGTCTCCATGGAAAGGAAACTCCATATGCTATGTGGAAGGCCTTGAAAAATCTATTTCAAAGCAGTAGTGACCACAGAGAATTGGCACTTAAGGACAAGCTCAGGAAAATCAAAATGGAGAAGGGCGAAACAATCTAGAAATATTTGACTAAGTTCACTCAATGTAGAGATGAGATTGGAAGTGTTGGGATTACTGTAGCTAATGATGAATTGGTGAGCCTAACACTTCTAGGCCTTCCCAAGAGCTGGCATAGTTTCTAGGACTATGTGAATGGGAGGGAGAAGTTACTAGATTGGGATATGGTCAGATTTGGTACAAGAAAAGTTTCAGCGAAATACCAGGGATGGATCCTCATCCAAGACTGATGATGAGGAAAATTGTGCCTTGGCTGGTAAGGAAAATAAGGGGAAGGGGAAGAAGTCCTATTCCAAATATGAGACTGGCAAAGAAGGCAAGAAGAGTGACATGACAAAGGTGAAATGTTTTCACTGTCATGATCATGGAAAATATGCCACAAATTGTCCACAAAAGAAGAAGAACAACAAGAAGGCTCCCAGAGCTGCAACGGGTGAAGCTTTGGCCTCACAGTTTGAGTTGGAATTATCTCTCATCGCATTCATGGTGTCAACTGTGACGGGATCTATGTGGTACTTGGATAGTGGAGAATATCCCCATATGACGGGAAACAAAGAACTCTTTTGTAGCTTGGAGGAGAAGGATCTCCAGATGCACATTGAGATGGGTGATGATGGGAGGTATAGCACTACCGAGATTAGTACAGTTACTTTCCAGAGATAGTAAGGTAAACCTTTCATATTAAAATATTTCATGCCTGTACCAGGCTTAAAAAAGAATTTAGTTTCAATTTCTATGTTGGAGGATCTTGGATATGATGTGGTTTTTAGTGAAGGGAAGGTGTTCCTTCGTCACAAATCCATAAGACTGGTAAAGAAGATTGGGGTTCATGTGAAGAACCTCTACAAACTAAATGTGCATGGTTGCACAACATTGAGCAGTAAAACAGGGAAGGTGGTGAGCCAGGATACAGGTGAGTTATGGCACAGGAGATTGGGCCATCTACGCCACAGTGCTTTGAGGATCATGCAACAGATTTCTACAGGTCTTCCAAAGGGTACTCTTGCGAAGATAGACACATGCAAGGGATGTACCATGGGGAAGTATACTAAAGCCACTTTTCATGAGAAGGAAAACTGAGCAGTGGAAATCCTTGCGAGAGTTCACTCAGACGTGTGTGGATTATTCTCTACACCTTCCATAACAAAGCACATGTATTATGTGATTATTTTTGATTATTTTTCTAGAAATTGTTGGATCTTCTTTCCGCAGAAGAAAGATCAGAAATTCTCCAAGTTTTGTGAGTTCAAAGCACTGGTAGAGAAATATACAGGGAAGAAGGTGAAGGCTCCGAGGAGCGAAAATTATGTAGGAGTTATGCAGCGGAAAACAAATAAAAAAAATATACACAACAATCAAACACACGAATTTAACTTGGTTCACCCAACCAGTCTGAGCTACATCCACCAAACAAAGACATCATAAATCTTATTACTCAACAGGAGATTACAACAACAGATTTGTTCATCTGCACTTCCTCACCCTCTCCTCTCACTCTCATATCTTCCATCTGACATATTCTGCCTCTACGGGCTTACAATTTATAGATGTAGTGAAGAAACTGAATAATAAATTCAATCACAACAAAATAGGATTCACATCTAATCTTTAGACTTTGATGCCTTCAGATTTGGAACAAATCCTATTGTTGGCATCCATGAGATTTTAGCCAAAAAAAAAAAAAATCTCAACAATCTCCACCTTGACAACAATTAGCCTGATACCTCATTCTTGTTTATTCTTATTTTCTCTGCAAGCCAAGAGAAGCCAGACACCATCGTAGCTTCTCTAATAAAACTAGTTTTGTGAACATGTCTGCACAATTTTCCTTTGTATGCACTTTTTCAAGAGAGACTCCCCGTTCAGTGATAACATGTCTTAAAAAATGGTACTTAATAGGTATATGCTTTGATTTATTATGATAGGCTGGATTTTTAGCCAAGTGAATTGCACTTTGAATATCAAAAAATAACTTAATGTTGTCTTGCAACCTACCAAACTCACAAAACAAACCTTTCAACCAAACTGCTTCTTTGCAAGCATGTGAAGCAGCTATGTATTCTGCTTCTGTAGTGGATAAAGCAACAATGTTTTTTAGCTTTGACATCCAGCTAATAGCTCCACTTGCAAGAGTAAAGACATATCCTGAAGTTGACCTTCTCTTATCCAAATCCCCTGCAAAATCAGAATCAACATATCCGCAAACAAATTCACTACTTCTGTCATAAATGATATAATAATCACTTGTGCCTCTCAGATACCGAAGCACCCATTTCACTGCTGACTAGTGTTCTTTCCCTGGATTTTCCATATACCTGCTGACAACCCCAACTACATGTGAAATATCTGGTCGAGTAAAAAACATCACATACATCAAAGTTCCTACTGCATTAGCATAAGGTATTCGAGACATATATTCCTTTTGTTCATTTGTATTAGGACATAAACTTGAAGAAAGCTTAAAATGGGAAGCTAAAGGGACTGAAACTGGTTTCACATTGTTCATACCAAACCTTAAGAATATTTTCTCAATATACTTCTCTTGTGATAACCATAGCTTACCATTTCTCCTGTCTCTGAAAATTTCCATGCCCAAAATCTGTCTTGCTGCTCCTAGATCTTTCATATCAAACGTCCTAGCCATATGAGCCTTTAACCTGTTGATCTCATTTATGATTTTGCTTGCTAAAAGGATATCATCAACGTATAACAATAAGATAATGAATAAGCCATTACTTAATTTCTTAAAGTAAACACAATGATCATATTCACTTCTTATATAATTTTGACTCATCATGAAAGAATCAAATTTATTGTACCATTGTTGAGGCGACTGCTTCAGACCATACAATGATTTCTTGAGCCTGCAGAAAAATTTCTTGTTGCGATTTCGAAAAAACCCTTCAGGTTGTTCCATATAAATCTCTTCATCTAGATCTCCATGTAAAAATGCAGTCTTAACATCTAGTTGTTGTAATTCTAAATCAAGTAAAGCAACTAATTCTAAGACAATCCGAATTGAAACAATTTTGACAACTGGTGAAAATATCTCATGAAAGTCAATTCCTGCTTTTTGAGAAAATCCTTTTGCGACCAGCCTCGCTTTGTACCTATCTTCATTATCATCAACACCCTTTTTCAATTTGTAAACCCATTTACATCCTACAGTTTTTCTGTCTTTAGGAAGTTCCACTAGATCCCATGTGGCATTCTTGTCTAATGCCTTCATCTCATCCTTCATAGCCTCTTTCCACTTATCACTGTTAGAACCTTCTACAGCTTCCTGATAGCACAAAGGTTCATCATCATTAACGGTTAAAGCAACTGAAGTAACATAATCATCAAACCTTTTAGGATGATATCTGATTCTCGTGGAACTTCTTAAAGATGTTTATGGTTCTTCCACAATTTTCTGATTATTGTCTGTAGGAACTTCTTCATGATCTTCATCTGAAACTTGTTCATGACCTGCATTTGAAACTTGTTCATCTGGACTATCATCAGTATTTGAATTGGTTTCAAATTGAATATGTTGAAACTTAGGTACATTTTCCTGTTTCAATTTATTATCTACATTTGGATTATCAAGTGAAGATTGATTGAATTTAACATCTCTGTTAATGATGATCTTGTGAGTAGTAGGATCCCACAACCTTTATCCCTTAATCCCATCACCATATCCAACAAAGATATATCTTTTTGATTTAGGATCTAATTTAGAACGCTGATGTTTTGGAATTAGAGCATATGCATCACAACCAAAAACTTTCAGTTTAGAATAATCACAAGGATGACCTTTACATACCTCTTGAGGAATTTTGCATCCTATTGTAGTTGATGGTGAACGATTTATCAAATAAAAAGCCGTAGATACTCCTTCTGTCCATAATTCCTTCTGCAAATTTGCGTTACTTAGTATACTTCTTGCTCTTTCTAAGAGAGTCCTGTTCATTCGTTCAACAATTCCATTTTGATGAGGAGTATAAGAAGTATTTATATGTCTTTCGATCCCAACTTCCTTGCAATAATTATCAAATTCCTTTGAATTAAACTCACCACCATTTTCAGTTCTTAAACATTTAATGGTTCCTCCAGTGATGTTTTCTACTAATGCTCTAAACTGCTTGAAAATTGTGAATACATCAGACTTTTTTTTTAACATGTAGACCCATACTTTTCTAGAGAAATCATCTATAAAAGATAAAAAATATGATGATCCTCCATATGAGGTTGTAGGAGATGGACCCCAAACATCAGAATGGATATAATCAAGGATTCCATTACTAGTATGTTTTCCAGTTTTAAATTTCTGCTTGCTTTGTTTCCCATATATACAATGTTTGCAGAAATCTAACTTAAAAGACTTTAAAATAGGAAGTAACTTGAGATCAGATAAGATTTTTAATCCTCTTTTGCTCATATGGCCCAACCTTTGATGCCATAGTCGAATAGAATCACTGTCGTTTTCAGATACAGTAGAAGCATGATCTGACTATGTTCTTCCTTCTAACTGAAAAACATTTCCAACCTTCTTTGCTTTCATTACTAATAGGATTCCTTTGTAAATTTTCATTACTCCACCTTGAATAAAAGTTTTATATCCATTTGTGTCTAACACTCCTAGAGAAAACATATTTTTTTCTGAGTTCAGGCACATGTCTTACATCAGTTAAGATTTTATTTGTCCCATCAAACATTTTAATCTGGATGCTTCCAATTCCCACAACATTACATGAGAAATCGTTACCCATGTAAACAAATCCATCATTGATTGATTTATAAGTCTTAAACCACTCTTTATGAATGCACATGTGATTAGACGCACCCAAATCTAATAGCCAATGTTGATCATAATTTAACAAATTAACTGATAAAACTTCATCACTTATACATGAACCGGATGCCGAACCTGAACCTGTATCTCTCATGTTTGCCTCTTTAGTTTATGTTGAAGAGTCTCCTTTGGATGTTTGTTGTTTATTCCAATAGTCCTTCTTCAAATGTCCTGATTTGCTGCAAAACCAACATTTTTGCTTACTCTTCTTCCCTTTCGATTTTGATCGAGAGTTCTGTTGCTTACTGAACCGTCTTTCTTTAGATCGAACTCTAACAATCATTACTTCTGACGTAGAGGTTTATAAATTTGACCTTATTCTAGTTTCTTTAGTTAGAAAAGCTCCAACAACATCATCAAATTCAAGGGTTTCTGATGAACTAAGACTTATAGAAGTAACAAAATGATCCCATGACTCGGGAAACGAGCATAATAAAGTTACATCTTTATCTTCTGAATCAAATTTTACTTCTATACTTTCTAACTGCAGGTAACTGGGGGAAGGAGGATGCTACTTCAGGTGAGGTAGTGGATGCTACTATTTACAGGTAGCTTGTGGGTTCACTTATGTATTTGGTGAACACATGACCAGACATATGCTATGTAGTTAACCAGCTTAGTCAATCTATGGTTAAGCCTACCAAGCTCTTTTGGAAGGCGAGGAAGCATGTGTTGAGATATCTCAGGGGCACTACAGAGTATGTATTATGGTACATACGAAGAGAGGGAGTGAAGCTTCAAGGCTTCACTGATGCAGATTGGGCAGGTAGTCTATTAGACAAGAAGAGCACATCGGGGGGCATCTTCAGCATAGGATCAACAATAGTTTCTTGGTACAATAGGAAGCAGAGATCAATTGCACTCAGTTCAACTGAGGAAGATTACATGGCAGCTAGTTAGGCTGCATGCGAGGCCATCTGGATGAGGAATATACTTTTTGGTTTGTTTGGTCATAAGATGGATCCAACGGTGATACATTGTGATAACCAGAGTTGCATAAAACTCTTAGTTAATCTAGTGTTCCATGATAGGTCCAAGCATATTGACATTTGGTACCACCATCTTAGAGATTGTGTTCAGAGGCGCATTATGTTGTTTCAGTACATTCTCACGAAATATCAGGATGCATATATCTTGATGAAGGCGCCTGTGAAGAGAAAATTCGAATACCACAGAGGTAGGATCGGGGAAGCTGATAATCCCTTTCTATTTGAGAGGGAGTGTTGAAATTCAACAAGAAAATGCACCACATACTAGTGTGGGATTCCAGGTCACACATGAATGAGGAATTCAAGTGACACATTAGTGCTAATGTGGGTGACCAATTTTTAAATAAATTGGAAAATAAACTGTAATCTTATCTCATAACAACTTGTAATAGTTAACTAAGTGTGATAGACTTAGTTAGCTCAAGAATTTTGAGTTGAGGGTCAAAGGATATGCATGTAGAGTGATTCTATTATTTCCAAGGTCCAATTACAGTTGTAGCACTAGTGTGGTGTGAGTGTAATCAGTTAACTCAAATTAATTGAGTTAAAATCAGTTTAACTAGTTCTAATTGATTGATGAGCTAGTGTAAGATCAAGTGAATTAAAGTAGATTTAATTCGAAAGTAGTGATATACCAAGTAACTGATGATTCACTATTAATAGCTGCATGCATGTCAATTCTGATGGAGACCTAGTTGAGACAAAGGTTTAAGGCAAGTAAACTAACATTTGTATTTTTAGCGAATTGCCCAGGTGCAGTTATAAAGCCACAGGAAGCCCATGATGGATTGCGCAGTAAAGGAAGGTTGGAATTCCTATTTAATAGGAATTATTTTTCCTAGGGATTGTGTGAGCAAGGAAGGCTAAAGGTGTTCAGGAAATTGGCATTGTATTGGTCCAATTTTGCCTAGATCGGTGTGAGACAATTGGTAGAGTGTATGAGGTTGTGGTGAGCACACATGCATTGTATTATTTCATGATTCCTTGGTTGATTATACAATAAATATGGAGGGGTTTTGAGCAGTTGCTTTCCCCAAGAAAATCTTGTGTTGTGCGATTGATTTACTTCTTTCTCTTACTTTCATGTGTTTGAGTGATCATGATTTATATTCCGCAAATATTGTAGAAAGATTCAATATATTGTTTTAGTGCATTGCATGATCAGATTGAATCCATTGGTATAATTTCTACATGGTATCAGAGCCGTGTTAGATATTTTCTACACTCTCATTGTTATTGATCTAGTTATATGCTAGTTATAAGCATGGTTATATGACAGATCTTAGTCATGGATCTATTCGTATTTTTACTTATAGCTGAATGAATAATGAATGAAAGGCCTAATTGATATTATAATAGCTAATGTGAGAAGGAAATGACCCTTCTTGTTAAAACTCAGATAAGTTTTTGATCCCTTATGTTCAGACTTGCATTCATGACATGAGGTTGCATTTGTACCAAGTGTTTGACATAATGTTTGAAATTATTGAATAAAGAAACATTTTATTGAACTAATGAAGCAACCAAATAATTTGAATAACTTAAATAGGTTATGAATAAAACTCCCATCTTGATGACACCTGACTTAACAAAAATATTCATTATGAAGTTTGATGCCTTAGGACATGAAATTGGTGCACTTTTGATGCAAGAACGAAGGCCCCTTGTCTTTGCAAGTACTGAAATTAAAGGAAATAACTTACTCAAACCCATCTATAAAAAAATGTTTGCTATACTAAATGTAATTAATAAATGGCGTCAATACCTAATAGGAAGACACTTTAAAGTAAAAACAGATCATGATAGTTTGATGTAATTCTTGGAGCAAATACTATCCTTAGAAGATCAAAAAAAATGTTGGGTTTTGACTTTGAAATTATCTGTAAAATGGAAAAGCAAAATATTGTCCATGCAATCTCAAGGAAAGAGAAAGACATAAAGGGTTTACTATGTGCTATTTCCATTCCACAACCTGTGTAGAAATTATGGTGTAGAATTGAAACTGCTTATGAAATTTTAATCTAAATCACAAGACACAATCCTACTCTACTGTTATGCGTAATTCAATTCATATTTTAGAACATAAATCACAAACATGCAATGAGAAATAACACATATGCACACAATATTTTTCCACAGGAAAGAAATCTATGAAAAACCCCTTTCCCTACTTGCATTAATACAATGAATATAGATGTATTACAATTGCTAGCTCAATTTGAGCTCAACCTACAAGTGAATAACATATCCGTCTGCTCACTAAGAATCTTTGACCCAGAATTAGTCAATTTCTACCTCTTCTTGAGCCCCTATTTACTTGTGCAAATCCTGAGGAATTATTCCCCTATTATTTAGGAATTTACCTCCAATTCATTGAGTAATTCCCAAGGTTTATCATCTGACTGTATGCAACACCTATACACTCAAGACTAGTATACAACTGATATTAAACTACCTTGGAATATCCACCACAACCTGGGAAATGAAATTCTCTACATGCACTAGATATTTTTGGATGATTGATCAGTTAACTGGATGATCAATGAGTTAGACTGAAGTCCCACTGCACAACTAACCTTCCACTAGTTCCTCCAACAGTTAGAACTAGTTTAACTTAAAACAACTTGAAATAACCAACCTTGATTTCCACAAATTAATAATCACACATTCTCAACTGAACTCTAACTCCTCTAACTCGAATTTATTGAGCTAACTGAGTGACAAGAGCCATGTCACACAAGTCAACTTCTTCCAAGTTGTCTGCTGGTGTGGAAATTCGAATTTTCTAACATTTACCAAGACAAAGTCAAATCAAGACTTTCTTGCTACATTTTTAAACAATCCCTCTCAGTAAGAAAGGGATTATCAACCACCCTTATACTGCACCTGCGGAACTCAAACTTCCCTCTTGACAAAGCCTTTGTTAAAATGTCAGCATATTGTTTCTCTATCGGAATGTATTGTAGCAACATTATTTGCCTCTACACATAGTCCCGTAAATGGTGATAACAGATATCTATATGCTTGGATTGATCGTGAAATACAAGATTCTCAGAGAGCTTGATGCAAATATAATTATCACAATATATCACAATTGGATCCATCATCTGACCAAATAATCCCACAAGTATATTTCTCATCCAAATTGCCTCACATGATGTTTGACTTGCAACCATGTATTATACTTCTGCTGAGATGATCACCATAGATATTTAATTCCCGTTGTACCAGGAAATCAATATGGACACAACACTAAAAATTCCACCTGATGTACTCTTTTGGTTTGATGGAATTCTTGACCAATCTGCATCTGTGAAGCCACACAACTTCACTCCCTTTATCTGTCTATACCATTGTCCAAACTGGGTTGTGCCTCTAAGATATCGTAAAACATGCTTAGCTGCCTTCTAATATAATTTGGTTGGCATAACCATAACTTGGCTCACCTGGTTGATTGTATAGCACATATCTAGTCATGTGTTCACAATATACATCATAGAACCCACTGGTTGCCAATAAATGGTAGAATCCACTTCTTCACTTGAAGTGGCATCCTCCTTCCTTCAGTTGGTTGCTAGACTAGGTATCTCCATGGGTTTACAACTCTCCATGTAGAATCTTTGTAGTATATCATTTTCTCATATTTTCCTTGAGTCACAAATAGTTCCCCATCACCTTTCCATGCTTCCAACTCAAGGAAGTAGTGCATGATACCCATGTATTTCATTTTAAATTACCCTCCAAGGTCCTTCTTGCAATATCTGATAAGATTCTCATTCCGAGTTAAAATCAAATCATCAAAATATAATACAATAATAATCAATTTACCTTCTACCAATATGTGATAGAGGTTTGCATCCTCTTCACTTTTGGTGAAGCCCAAACTAGTTAGATATCTGTCGATATTGGTGTACCAGGCACAAGGTGCTTGTTTGAGACCATAGAACGCTCACTTGAGTCTACACACATGAGACTCCCGATCAAATGTCTCAAAATATTTTGGTTGCTTGATGTAAACCTACTCCTCAATAACCCCATTGAGAAATGTTGTTTTTACATCCATCTGGTGGATCTTCCACCCCATATGCACAATTAGTGAAGGAATATATCTAATGGATGAATACCTTTCTATGAGAGCAAATGTTTCCTCATAGTCAATTTCCTCAACTTGAGAGAACCATTTGGCCAAAAATATGGCCTTATACTTCTTTATGCTTCCATTTTCTGGATGCTTAACCTTGAATATCCATCTCGAACCCACAACTGATTTATCTGCTGGTCTTGGGACCACTTCCCAAACACTGTTCTTCGCAATTGATTCATATTCCTACACCATTAAATCAACCCAAACAATTTTCTCTACTGCTTCCTCGAAAGAGGATGGCATAGTCTCTACAAGATCAGTTGTTAGATCCATGTAGCTAGTTTTCCATTTAGGTGACCTCCTCTGCCTGCACAAATTTGAAGGAGCTCCCACATTCTCCCTCGCATCGTACACAATTATATCAACTTACCTGGCTATTTTCCTTCCTTCTCTGGATGGTTCTTCTTGAGTGGATGTCTCCACTCTTTGCTCCTCAATTTGTGGTTGCTCCAAAGCTTTAGTGAAGCTCCTCCTTTGGAGCTAAGAGCTCCTCTTATGGTGGGATTTGAAGCTCCCTCTCAAGGGAGCACCACATTGCTTTCACGTCATGAAACTTTAAATCCCTTCACAAAACTATCATTATGAGGGAAGGTAAGTACACACGGTAGTTGTGAGGAGTTTATGTGTAAACCACAAATACCCCAAAATCTTCTATCGGCCCAAGCTTCTTCCTCAAATATTTGGAGACATGGTAGTAAACAAAGTCTCCAGAAAACCTAAATTGTGACACATCCAATTTTCTTAATGGTATCAGATGCAAATGGTAAAGTATCACACTTTAGGTAGTAAAGTGTGAAAAGCCTTTAAGGCGCCATGATGCAAATGGTAAAGTATTCTATGTTAAAGTTCACTGACATCACGACTCTACACTTTCTCTACCTTAGAGCTTAATGCAACACTATATTCCACATCTAGCTTATATAGGTTCTTCAAATGAACCCTGATATGCTTCAAATTTCCCATGGTTATGTGTCTTAGGAATGATTTTCCTTTGCTAAATATCATGTCATAACTACGGTCTTCGAAAACGGTCACAAAGATGATATTTTTCTTTAGGTTTGGAATGAACATGACATCCTTGAGCCTGAGAGGGGATCCAGACTCCCTCTGAAAGGTGAGTATACCAATATAAGTCGCGCTTTACCTTCCATCATCCCCCAAATCAATGTTCATATGGAGATATTTCTCCTCAAGGTCACTAAAAAAATCTCTACACACTGTCATGTAGAACAATGCACTTGAGTCCAAGTACCACATGCTCCCCATCACTGTGCTTGCCATGCATGTGATAAGGGTGAAGTAAAGATCGAACTATGAAGAAAAAGCTTGATCTGTTGGTCCTCTTGAGGCATTCTTGCTCAACTTTTTGTGTGGACACTTCGTGGCATAATGCCTGAATTCATGAAAATTGAAGCATTTAATTTTGGACAAACTTTCTTCTTGTCCCCTTGGCTGGATTCTAGTTTGGTTTGAGATTTCTTCCCTTTTCCCTTCTTTCCATTTCCAACCAATGAAAAAATTTCTTCATCCTCGCCTTTGGATGAAGTGCCATCTTTGGTGTTACGCCTTATCTCTTCTTGTACCAAATTGGACCACAAGAGTTCCTAATTCGGTAATTTCTCCCTCTTGTTCACTAAATATTGGTAGCTATGCCAACTTTTGGGAAGGCCTAGAAGAGATAGGCTTACCAATTCATATTTTGCAACATTTACACTAACCCCGCCAAGTTTCATTCTTTTGCATCTTGATATTTTGAAGTTTATCCTTGAGCGCCAACTTCCTATGGTCACTACTATTCTTGAACAATCCTATCAGTGCTTTCCACATTGTGAAAATATTTTAGCTCCCATGGATATTTGAGACAGTATGATCCCTTACTACCTCCAATATTATTCTCCTCACCTTGGCTACATATTTATTCCACTGAGCAAGGTTCTGGCATTTGCTGATCCTGGTTTTTGAATGTCTGTCTTGACATATTCCAACAATCTATTGCCATCCAACACCACCCCCATGCGATCCTTCCATGCAATGAAATTAGAGTTGCCTTCAAAGGCATACTATAGTATCATCGCATTGAAGGTCATATTCCCAACTTTGTAGATATCTTGCTACATTGAACTGCAAATTTGATCCTCCTGAGAAACACCTTCAAAATTTCTTTTCTAATGTGAATCTTGCTCCGATACCATGTAGAAATTATAGTGTAGAATTGAAATTTCTCATGAAATTTTAATCTAAATCACAAAGCCCAATCCTACTCTATTGCTATTCAAAATCCAATTCACAATTTAAAACATCACTCACAAACATGCAATGAGAAATAACACACATGCACACAATATTTTTCCAAGGGAAAGAAATATGCTAAAAATCCCTTTATTTGCTTGCATTAATTTTATGAATAAATATGTATTACAATTGTTAACTCAAACTGAGCTTAACCTGCAAGTGAATAACCTATCTCTCTGCTCACTGAGAAGCTCTGACCTTGAATTAGTCAATTTATGCCTATGCTTGAGCCCCTTTTTCCCTTGCGCAATTCCTGAGGAATTAGGCCCCTATTATTTAGGAGTTTACCTCCAATTCATTGTGCAATTACCAAGGTTGATCATCTGACTACATGCAACACCTGTACACTCAAGACTAGTCTACAACTGATGTTACACTGCCTTGGAATCTCCACCATAGCTGAGGAACTTGAATTCTCTGCATACACTAGCTATTTTGGGTTGATTGATCAGTTAACTTGATGATCATTGAGTTAGATTGAAGTCCCACTGCATAATTAACCTTCCACTAGCTCCTCCAACAATTATAACTAGATTAACTAAAAACAACTTGAAATAACTAACATTGATTACTACAAATTAGCAATCACACTTGCTAAACTAATCTCTAACTCGAATTTACTGAGATAACTGAGTGACAAGAGCCATGTCCCACAAGTTAACTACTTACAAGTTGTCTGCTGATCTGGAAATTCAAATTTTCTCAATTTGACCATGGCAAAGTCAAATTGAGACTCTCTTGTTGCATTTTTTAACAATTTGACTTGGTGAAAGAAGTAAGGATATAATGGAAACACATTGAATCCTATTGGTTCTTATAAATTTTATTTTTATTATAAATTTTTGCTTTGAGGCCTATTTTTGACCTCAATTTTTCTCTAATGAATGTGGTTTATGCCTGTGAGTCGAATTGGGAATGATATTTCATGCCTACTTGTGGAATATTGATTTCCAGTAAGAATTTTGGGAATTTTATGTTTTCATATTCACTTTCATGAGTTTATTATATGTTTATTATTATCCTATTATACCAATAGATATCTGAGTTAAGATGGGCCTTAAAACATCAGTGCACATTCTGAATATATGTTTAGTACCGAGACTACATCTTAAGTCTGAAAAATATAACATATGTCTATATATTCATAAGTTGAGGTTTAGATTGAGGTCCAGTCCCATTAAAATCATTTAGTTATGGGAATGGAACATAACTATTGTTGTCATTGAAATCATGGTTTTGGAAGTTGTATAACCATACTAGTTAATTTTCATGATTTTTTATGCAGATATAGTGTATATAATAATACACTATCGCACCATGAAATGGGTGACCGAGGGTGTGGGGATATCCCTTGGTATAATGGTGGGCATGTGACTGGAAGGAAGGTCCAAAGAGAAGGGCCAATACGTCACTCACTGCATTGTTTTTAAGAGTTTGTACAAACCTTTGAATTGTCACATGGAACCAAACAATGCAACAACCCCCCACCCTGTGATTTCATCGAGGGGAGTGGGGTGGCGTGATTGAATGACAACCATCATATGAGGTGAAGGTCGAAGGACTTTCAGATAGTCATATGGAACCTTGAAGCAGAATTGAGCAATGTGACCCCCCCCCTCATGACGTCAGCAAGGGGAGGGGGTGTGGCGTGTTTAATCATAGTCATCGATCAAAAATTGATGTGGGTTGTCAGTTGGCAGAGGGTCGCGACTATATTTATATTTATATATGTGAGCCCCATATTATATATTCATGATTAGAAATTTTTCTAAGTAAGAAGAGACTTACATAAACAAGCTTAAAGTCACCTGTAGGACCCTCTAATTTGGGGGTCGGAAGGTAGAGTGAAAAGGTTGCACCTTAGGAGAGGTTTCTTTCGACCCAAGGTGCGTAGGTTGGGCAGTTGGGCAGGCCCACTAGTCAGGAGTCAATCCAAACACCCAATTCTAGAGTTAAACCTAAAATCCAACACAGGGTTAGAATAGATAAGAACCAAGGCATGTATAGGCCCATAGGGAGGTCAAGTCGACCTCTAGGTCAGACCTAGGGGATCGGGCCCCTTTATTAAGTTTGAATGTGTTGCAGAGTTGTGGAATAGACCAATTAGTGAATACTTCGAGAAAAATTCATATCCTCGTGGATGGGTCCATGATGGCAGGGATGATGCATAGATCACCATGTGGGTTAGGACGTGATTTCCATGTAGGATTAGCTTTGACATGGCAATATGGTAATAATCCAATCATTCAGATGGTCATATCTCTTGATCTAGGATTCGAATTAAGGAAAAAATGATATCATTGGAAAGGTCTTGATGACACAAACACAACGATGTCATCCATTTTAAATTTGATTAAGTTGAAAAAGGGTTGAAAATTTTAGACCCCATTTCCATAACTAAACCATGGAGATTGCGTCGACATAGTAACCACCTCCTTATAACTTGGTTGGCCAAGGATTAGGAGGGGGTGTGTTATAAATATACCTTATCTTCTCAATATATTTTTCTACCCTTAAGGCATTCCTTGTGAGATACTTCTTCACTCCTTGTTTCCCATATGCAACATATGTTATGATCCTTGTGCCTTAAAAATGATAAGAAATCAATAATTACAATCCTATTCAAGGAAGAAACCTACTTCTACAAGAAATACATTGAAAAATACAATATTTGATGATACTAGGACTAGGTATCCTTAGTATATATATAGGATACAAAGGGTGCAATTATAATAAAATGGGACCATTAGGGTTTCTAACCTACATAACAATATAACAATATAAATGTAATTACTCAATATCTAGGGCTTAATAAGGGGTTTTGGGTTAACATGGGGCTTATATAGGGATTAAAATTTCCCTCCCCATAAACGAATTGTTGTCCTCAACACTTGACTATCTGTGGGTGTTTATGCATGAAAAACTCATCTTCCCATGTTGCCTCTTCCATTGTTAGGTTCTTCCATTTGATAAGGTACTCAAAAATAAATTGATTTATCAGTTGCTTGGTCCTTGTTTCTGAAATTATTTCTAGTTATAGTATTATTTTCCCATCTTCATTAATCTTGGTAGAATAGTTTGGATTGGGATCTTATCATTATTTACCTTCTTTAAGCAAGAGACATGGAATACTAGATGTACACATGAATATGGAGGCAACTTCAATTTGTAAGCCAAAATTCCAATTCTTTGTAACACCTTAAAGGGGCCATACTACCTTGGAGCTAATTTATTGTCCTTTATTCTTACGAGACATCTATTTACATGGTTGTATTCCCATATATACCCAATCCCCCACTTCAAATTCACCTTCACTACGATGTTGATATGCATGTTGTTTCATCCTATTTTGTGCCATAATCAAGTTTTCCTTCAATAGTTTGAGAACCTCTTGTTGGTGTTGTATGTGGTACTCTACTGCGTGTGCCTTTATAGTCCCTTTCAAGCGTGATGTGATGGAAGGAGGATGATATCCATAAAGTGCCATAAAGAGGCCTCCCAAGGGTTCTGATTTTGGTTGGAGGTGCTGGTCACCTCTCCCTCACCTATTTCCACATTTTCATCCCTAGATCCCTCTCGACCTGTTTCATGTAGCACTCCAAGACATCATGTAGCAATTACACGACATCTTGTTGAAAATTCCTGTAGCAGCGCTGTAGGTCACCATTTTCACCCTACTTTAGCTCCTTTTTCCCTTTTGAACCTATAATAGGATGCATTTGACCCCCAAATTTAAATTCATAGTCAAAAGAGACCCTTTGGCCACTCCAAATCTCCTTCCTTCCTTGCTGCAAAAACATAGTAGCCATTAGTATTTTATTTCATATCAAAATTATTTTGAGTTTTACATGCAAGTCCAAGCTGAATGAAACAATATATAGGAGTTGGTTTATGCTTTGATGAAGTGTGTGATGATAAAATAGTTTCTTTTCTGCAAATGAATATATAGCTAGATGAATGATTTCCCATAGCAATGTTTCCTTTTTCTGCAACTAGGTTAACATTTTATGCTTTTATTTCACTGTCAATTGCAAGTAGGAGTTTGATATACACTCTCTTTATCTTAGAATAGAAGAAATTCCCTACATTTCATTAGGTAGTTGCACTTCAATCAAGTAGGAGGAATGACCTAGAAGTACTACCGACCATAAGACCTAGTTGAGGGTGGCATGAGAAGAATCCATTTGCTGTGCATATAGCACTGTCACCTCTAAGTTTGTACGAACCCCAAGTTTATAAGTAAATATGAGTATCCCTTGGGAGTTACAACACTCTTTGTGCAATACTAGGGCTCACCAGGTTTTTGCGCCATTGCCGGGGAGGTGTCTAAGTAAATGCTTGTTTATTCTTAAGAATTATTTTTTGTTTTTGTTTGCGTACAATTTGAAAAATTTAGAATAAACAAAAAAAACCGTCTTTCATGCCTCATAGGAGTAGGGACAACCAAGGAAAATTTCTACCAAAACCCCCCACATCCCAACATAATCAACCTTCACTCTTATTCAATGACTGTGAGTTATAATACCCTCTAGGTGAGCACCCTGAGAACTTTGAAGAACCTATTGGGGAAGAAGAGGAACCCACTTTAACTATTCAAGCTATGGTTGAGAACATAAAAAATAGGTATTTCCCATCAGAGAAAACAATGGCGAGACTAAGATGAAAAACATCAACCCTTCAACCATTCAACACATCGATGGCTTAACTTATAAGGACCCTGACACTTTCATATTTTAGTTTGTTGTTGTCTGTAGGACTTATGACTATTTCTCAAATGAACAAAAGCTGAAATTGTTCCCCTCTACCCTAAAAGATGCAACTTTGCTCTAGTTCATGGGTCTGCCTGGGGACAACATCACTACCTAGGCCTCAATACAAGATTCCTTCAACAACAAGTACAAAGAATATTCTAGGTCCAAAGAAACCAAGGAATAAATATTTAGGATGAACCTAGGGCCTAATGATTATTTATAAGACTATGAGGAAATGTTTCAACTGAACTACAAGAGGGCCAACTGCACCCTTGATCCTGGATCACCCAAGTTAGTTCTTTTCCGAGGGATCAGGGAAGAAGTGTTGGAAACCATCAACATGCTATGTAGAGGACATATCTATCAGTTTTCCTATGATGAAATAAAATCTGTGTTCATAAACCATTCTAGGGCAGCAAGAAAAAAGGGTAGAAGTAATCAAGGCTTGGCCAATACCTCTTCCTCCACCTCATCCATCAAAATTGAGATAGGGAATATGTTAGATGATTTCAAGAGTGATATGATGCATATCTTTGCCTTGAAAATGGATAGCATGTAGATCAAAATGAAACAAGAGGAGACATAGAAATCCCTAACTATATTTTTCCCTAGATGCATCAGAAGACACCCTAGGAATGAATGATGAATGAATGTCATAGAAGTGTGATTAGGCTGTGAAGAAAACCATGCATCAGAAAAATACCCTTCCTTTCCTAGCCTAAAATCTATATACCAAGGGGTGGAAGGTGGACCAAAGCATCTCTGATTTATAAACAAAAGGAGGCCTCAAGGGCCTTGACCATACCAATAGGGCATGCAAGGTGCACCTTATTTTCACTACAATTCAAACCAAAATTCACCCTTGCAACCTTGGTATTATTCTACTCATCCATCATGGCCCACACCTACTTCTTGGCCTTATGCTCCTCCATATCATCCTAAACCTATCAATCAACCACTTCAGCCATATGCTCCCCAAACTCCTCCATGGAGCAACCTATCACAAGGGTGGAGGCCTCAAATCAACCAACCTCTTGCTTTACTACCTCCACCCCAACCTAAACCTCAACTTAATCATCCTTCTCCACCTAAGTAACCTCATATTCCTTCCCAACCTAATCCGATCCTGAATAAAACATTGGCACAACAAGTCTACAGTGGAGAGACATCCTACCCTGCCTATGCTATGGAGATCCATGAGATTAACCTTAGGTATGGGAGAGTGCTTCCATATAACCTTCCACCATATCCACCTAAAGAGATTGAAGAGGAAAAGGAAGAGATTACCCCTCAAGTAAATCCACCTCCTTTTCCTGAGATATTGATCCATCGTAGCTAACACACCCCAAAAGATACTGAACTTTTGGGAGAATTTAAGAATCTGTGTGTAAATATACCCCTTCTATAGGATATTAAGGATGTTCACATATATAATAATATTATCAAATAGAAATGCTTAAAAAATCCTAGAAGAAAGAAGAGAGACACCCTCACCGTCAATGTTGTAGGTCAATTATCTGATTTGATGCTGGGGAGAGTGATTTTACCAAAATACCTAGACCCTGGGAGTCAAATAGTGTATGTACACATTGATGGTATCATTGTCCCTTTTACATTGATTGATCTTGGGGTTGCCATCAATGTTATGAATAAATAAACCATGTTGAAGCTCAGCCTCCAAGGAGCTTTGATAAATACCACTACAGTTCTGCAACTTGCCGATAGATCCACAATAGCTCCTGAGGGATTTGTTGAGGATGCTATGGTACCCATTGAATCCTGGGTGTATCCCACTGACTTCTTGGTACTTCAACACAAAACCAAGTGTAATGGTTATCCTCTTATCCTAGGAAGACCTTGGTTTGCCACTACTGATGCCTATATCAAGTGTAGGATTGGAAACATGAGGCCCTTATCAAAACAACTGGTATTATATCCTCCTGCTTAGCCTTATATTGAACATGATCTACCTTTGTGGCTGGAGGATGAAGAATAAGATGAATTGTAGCATGCAACACCATACCTAGTCTATACCTTAGATGTAGTTATAAGAGGGGGGAAACCTAATGAAGATGACCTCATTGACCATATCATTCAAAACCAACCCCCCACTGCCATTCCACTTGATGAACTTGTGAGAGAATCTAAAAGTATTCCTTGGACTAATATATGTTTGGTTGACTAAATCCCTGAACTTGCCAAGATTGTAAAATTTTTTCCATCTAGAACCCTAAAGATCAATCCCTCTCTCTCAACTAAAGACGAATAATAACTGTGCTAGTTTTTGAGAGAGAACTTAGATGTTTTTTCTTTGGATTACAAAGAAATAAAAGGGGTGTATCCCTCAGTATGCACACACCATATTTACATCAAAGAGGGATGCAAGCCTATGCTCCAGCCCCAGAGGAGAATGAGCCCAACCTTTAAGGAAATAGTAAAGGATTAATTACAAAATTTGTTGGATGCAAGGTTCATGTTGAGATTCAACAAGATGATGAGCTTAGTGAAAATGAGTCGCCTTCACTAAGTGGGCCCGCAGGCTATTTTTAGGTGCAAGTCTATTTTTAGACTATGTTTATTTTTAGACATGGTGATCATATTTCAGAAGTTGTAGGATGCTATTTTTGGATGGTTGGTGAAGTTGGAAAAATAGATGAAATTTTATTTTTAGAATATTGGGTGAAGTCTATTTATAGATCGTTGATCTAAAAATAGATGCATGTCGATTATTATTAGCTCTTAATAATAATCCGACAATAAAAAACAACTTATTCACTTGGAGCACTTTATTTTAGTGTACATATTTGGAAAATCAGTGGGCTAAAGTAATTATGCAATTCCTAGGGTTTACTGGTGGTTCATGCATGGAGGACTCAGTTAGAATTAAAGTGTCAGAGTTATGACAGAGTTGGAAGAATAGTTCATGGAGTTGTATTCAGTTTAACTCAGTTAAAGTGAGTTAAACTCAATTGAGCTAGCTGTATCTAGTCTAACTGAATCTTACACTAGTGAGAGTGGAGTGAATTAATTAGTTAATTAATTCACAAATAATAACTCATTAATCAACTGAACGAATACAACAGTTAACTACTATGCATGTCAGTTCCAGTGGAGACCCAGTGGAGAGGTAGGTGAAAGGGAAAGATGGACTATCCATTGGGACTATAGTGATGCATTGATTGCATCACACACACATTGGAGTTTCCAATGAGGATTGCGCAATCAAGGCAAGGGTAATTCGAATTAATTCAGAGCTATTATTCAACAGGGATTGCGAAGTGGAGGTAGGTTATCAGGAGGGCAGAAATCAGTGCATGGATTTGCAGATTTCATCTTGTTAGTGTGTGACGATTGTGTTGTATTGAGAGCTTGATGTACTAAGATTTGTATGAGGATTGTTACATGATCTCCATGATACATAATATATTATAGTTGGGGTTTTTAGCTTCAGTATTTCCCATTAAATAACTGTGTTATGTGCTATTGTTTTATTTTATGCTTCATGTGTTTGCAATTGATTTTCTACAAAATATTAACAATGGAATGATTCTGTATTTAGAAAGAAGATAAATATTGTTAGATCAAGGGAATATGGATGTATGCATGCTTATTTTATATAATTTTCTACATGGTATCAGAGCAGTGTTAATACTTGAAGATTGCAATTATGAAGAATTGCTGAGTTTGTGCTGGTGGACAATTCAAATTTGTTGCAGAAAATTCTTGGTGCAGAAGTTGAGTATACATTGAAATGTCTTTCAATGGGTTGCGATTGGAGTATGCCCTTGATGGAAACTCAAATTACATAGCCTCTAAGGACAGGATGGAGGCAGTGCTAGAGGATAATGGACTGAAGGAGTTCATCGATAGCGATGTTCCTAAGCCGGATTCTAGTGATGCTGCAGGACTTGACGCATGGAAAAATAAGGTAGCAAAGACAAGAAGAATTCTGTTGGAAGGTGTGAAGGACCATATTGTGTCCAACCTTCACAAGAAATCCACTCCATTTTCAATGTGGAAGGCTTTGACAATTTTTTTCCAAAGCAGAAGTGACCAGCGGAAGTTGGCGCTTAAAGACAAGCTCAGAAAAATAAAAATGGAGAAGGGCGACAGTATTCCAAAATACCTCACAAAGTTTATCCACTGTAAGGATGAACTGGGAAGTGTGGGGGTTACTGTTGATGATGAATACTTAGTGAGCTTGGCTCTCCTTGGGCTTCCGAAGAGTTGGCATAGCTACGAAGACTCTGTCAATGGACGGGAGAAACTGCCGGGATGGGAGCGACTTTGGTCGGATATTGTGCAGGAGGAAATAAGGCGAAGTACTAGGGATGGTTCTTCATCGAAGAATGAAGATGAAGAAAATTTCACTTTGGCTACCAAAGAAAGGAAAGGGAAGGGGAAGAAATTCCCTTCAAAATCTGAAGCTAAAGGAAAGAAGCAAGATTTTTCCAAGGTGAAGTGCTTTCACTGTCATGAACATGGGCATTTCGCCACTAACTACCCATAGAAGAAGAAGAACAAGAAGGTTGTTGGAGTTGCAGCTGGAGAGGCCTTAGCCTCACAATTTGAACTTGATTTCTCTTTGATCTCATGCTTGGTTTCAAGCACAATGGGATCGGTGTGGTATCTTGATAGTGGTGTGTCTTTCCATATGACAGGAGACAAGGAGTTGTTTAGTGATCTGGAAAAGAAGGACCTCCAAATGCATATAGAGATGGGCGACGATGGTCGATACAGTGCGACCGAAATTGGGACCATTACCTTTGAGAGGGAGTCTGGTAATCCATTCTTGTTGAAAGAGGTTATGCATGTTCCAGTTCTAAATAAGAACTTGGTCTCGATCGCAATGTTGGAAGACAAAGGTTATGACGTTGTTTTCAGTGAGGGGAAAGCCTTCCTTTGACATAAAACAACGAGTCAAACCAAGAAGATAGGGATTCGAGTTAAGAATCTCTACAAGCTGGAGGTAGATGGCTGCGCTGTAATGGTGGGCAAAGTAGAAGAAGTGGTGAGCCGGGATGAGGGCGAATTATGGCACAGGAGATTGGGCCATCTTCACCATGGCGCTTTGAAGATTTTGCAGCAGATTTATACTGGACTTCCCAAGGGTACTCTTGTGTAGTCAGATTAGTGTAAGGGATGTACTATGGGTAAGTTTGTGAAGACCACCTTTCATGAGAAGAAGAACCGTGCTTCGGTGATCCTGGAGAGAATTCACATAGACGTGTGTGGACCTTTATCGGTTGCTTCAACAAAAAAACACAGGTATTATGTTATTTTTGTTGATGACTATTCTCGTAGATGTTGGATCTTCTTCATGCAGAAGAAGAGTGAAACATTCTCAAAGTTTTGTGAGTTTAAAGCATTGGTGGAGGAGTCGGGGAAGCAAGTGAAAGCTCTACGGAGCGATAATGGTGGTGAATATATCTCGGGCGAATTAAAAGACTTTTGTAGCAAAGAAGAAATTCGAAGAGAACTCATAGCACCTCATAACGCACAACAGAATGGGGTCGTGGAGTGGAAGAACAGAATGATCGTGGGTGGTGCATGAGCTATGATGCATGGCCAGGGCATACCGATGCACTTGTGGGTGGAAGCATGCAACACTGTGGTTTAAGTACAAAACCGTTGTCCTCATAGAGTACTTGGCATGAGTACACCTGAAGAAGATTTTATTGGTAAGAAGCCTGATATTTCTCATTTGAAGATTTTTGGTTCATCTGTTTACATTCATGTGACAAAGGACGCTAGGAAGAAGCTAGAGCCGACTGTAGAAGTTGGGATATTTGTGGGGTACACAAAAACACCCAATAATTATCGTGTGTATTTTCCAGACAGTTGAATGACTGTGGTGCGAGGGGATATAAAATTCAATGAGGTGAAAGCCAGGAAGCTGTTGCTTGAGAGGGAGATACACTTGCATGCAGAGGAGGAAATTCTTGTTCCAAATATAAGCCTCTAGATGTGGATTAGCCACAAGAAGAGATTCATGGAGTGGAGGAGTCCACTCATGTAGAAACAAACATCAGAAAAGGCAGAAAGCGTACCACAAAAGCTGAGAGACTGAAGCTTGATGCGGCACAGAATGTAGGAGTCCCTACATCACAGCACAGACAGAGACAATCACGTGACGGATTTACTGGATACATTTCTCTTATGAGAAAGTGTATCATGATAGAGCCATCTTCTTTCGAAGAAGCAGTGCAGGAGCCCACATGGGTAGATGCCATGGTGAAGGAGTATGACTCCATTGTCAGAAACAGTGCTTGGAATATTGTTCCAAGGCCAGTGGGTAAATCAGTTGTAGGATCAAGATGGATCTACAAGCTAAAGCAAGCTGCTGATGGGATCGTCGAGAAGTATAAGGAAATATTTGTTGTCCGAGGCTTCTCACAGATTGAGGGGATTGACTATGAAGAAACCTTTGCACCTATCGCACGATATTCTTCCATACGAACCAACTTTACTCTCTCAGTGCAGATGGGTTGGCACATTCATTAGATGGATGTGAAGACTGCGTTCCTTAATGGGATCATTGAGGAAGTTGTGTACATTGAGCAGCCTGAAGGATTTGAGATCTACAACAACGATTCGCATGTGTGCAACCTCAAAAGAGTGCTATATGGGCTAAAGCAAGCACCTCGTGCTTGGTACACACGGATCAACAGCTATTTCACCGGACTTGGATTCACCAAGAATGAGGCGGATGAAAACCTGTACCAAATTGTGGTGGAGGGTAAGCTTTTAATCATTGTCCTTTATGTTGATGATTTAATACTAACGGGTGATGAGAATTTGATACACTCATGCAAGGAAGATCTTGCAAAGGAGTTTGAGATGAAGGATTTGGGCCTCCTTCATTATTTCATTGGATTGGAAATATGGCAACGACAAGGTGAACTGTTTGTGTCTCAAGGCAAGTATGCCCGGGAGATACTGGAGAAGTTTCACACACAAGGCTGCAAGCCTAACGACACTCCTCTTCCAGGAAATTGGAGGAAAGAGGATGCTATATCGGCAGAGGTAGTGGATGCCACTGTTTATCGACAGTTGATGGGTTCACTTATGTATTTAGTTAATATAAGACCAGACATATGCTATGTAGTGAACCAACTTTCACAAGCGATGGTTAAGCCTACCAAGCTCTTTTGGAAAGCAGGCAAGCATGTCCTGAGGTATCTCAGGGGCACATCTGAGTATGGCTTATGGTACAGATAGGCGGATGAGGTGAAGTTGCATGGCTTCACGGATTCAGATTGGGCAGGTAGCCTAACATACATAAAGAGCACATCAGGAGGCATTTTCAGTATCAGATCTACAATATTTTATTGGTACAACAGGAAACAAAGATCCATGGCACTCAGTTCAGCGGAAGTAGAATACATGGCAGCAAGTCAAGCTGCATGTGAGGCTATCTGGATGAGGAAGATCCTGGTCAGTTTGTTCGATTCACATTTATATCCTACAATGATACATTGTAATAATCAGAGTTGCATTAAACTCTCGATTAATCTTGTGTTTCATGATAGATCTAAACATATTGATATCCAGTATCATCATATCAGAGATTGTGTGTAGTGGAAGATCTTGTTGCTTCAGTACATTCCTGCGGAAGATCAGGATGCAGATATTCTGACGAAGGCGCTCACCAGGAGAAAATTCGAATACCATAGAGGCAGGATCGGGGTGAAGGATAATCCCTATCTTGTTGAGAGGGAGTGTTGAGATTTAACAAGATTATGAGCTTAGTGAAAATGAGTCGCCTTCACTAAGTGGGCCCGCAGGCTATTTTTAGGTGCAAGTCTATTTTTAGACATGGTGATCATATTTCAGAAGTTGCAGGATGCTATTTTTGGATGGTTGGTCAAGTTGGAAAAATAGATGAAATTCTATTTTTAGAATATTGGGCGAAGTCTATTTATAGAACGTTGATCTAAAAATAGATGCATGTCGATTATTATTAGCTGTTAATAATAATCCGACAATAAACAACAAATTATTCTCTTGGAGCACTTTATTTCAGTGTACAAATTTGGCAAATCAGTGGGTTGAAGGAATTACGCAATTCCTATGGTTTACTGGTGGTTCATGCATGGAGGACTTAGTTAGAACTGAAGTGGGAAAGTTATGACAGAGTTGGAAGAGTAGTTCATGGAGTTGTATTCAGTTTAACTCAGTTAAAGTGAGTTAAAATCAATTGAGCTAGTTGTATCTAGTCTAACTGAATGATACACTAGTGAGAGTGGAGTGAATTAATTAGTTAATTAATTCAAAAATAATAATTCATTAATAAACTGAACAAATACAGTAGCTAACTACAGTGCATGTCAGTTCCAGTGGAGACCTAGTGGAGAGGCAGGTGAAAGGGAAAGATGGACTATCCGTTGTGACTATAGTGATGCATTGATTGAAACACACACACATTGGAGTTGCCAATGAGGATTGCGCAATCAAGGCAAGAGTAATTCGAATTCATTCAGAGCTATTCTTCAGCAGGGATTGCGAAGTGGTGGCAGGCTATCAGGAGGGTAGAAATCAGTGCATGGATTTGCAGATTTCATCTTGTTAGTGTGTGACGATTGTATTGTATTGAGAGATTGATGTACTAAGCTTTGTATGAGGATTGTTACATGATCTCCATGATACATAATATATGATAGTTGGGGTTTTTAGCTTCAGGCTTTCTCGTTAAACAACTGTGTTATGTGCGATTGTTTTATTTTATGCTTCATGTGTTTGCAATTGATTTTCCACAAAAGATTAACAGTGGAATGATTCTGTATTTAGCAAGAAGATAAATATTATTAGATCAGGGGAATCTGGATATATGCATGCTTATTGTATATCATTTCTACAGTTCATATACCCCATATTAGATAGTGAATGGGTGTCTCCTCTAGTCTTAGTCCCAAAGAAGAATATGAAGTGGAGGATCTATGTTGATTACAAAGAATTGAACAAATCCACAAAGAAAGACCATTTCCATTTACATTTCATTGACCAAGTCTTACATGGTCTTGTAGGGAAGAAGTTCTTATCTTTCCTGGATGGATTCAATGGTTACAATCAGATTCATATCAGACTTGAATACCAAGATAAGACTGCATTTACATGTCCTTGGGGCACCTTTTCTTATAGAGTTCTTCCATTTGGCCTATGCTATGCCCCTGCCAATTTTCAAAGAGCAGTTTTGAGTAATTTTTTTGAGCTAATTGTCCATGATTATGTGGAAATATACATGAATTATTTCACTCCCTATGGGTATGATTTCCAAGAGGCACTCTCTAATTTGGGTAAAGTCTCGAGGAGATGCATTGAAATTCATCTCTCTTTGAGTCCTGAGAAGTGTGAATTCTTGAGGAAGGTAGGGATTGTACTTGGCCACTCCATATCTCAGGCATGGATACAAGTATACCCAAACAAGATTTCTATCATAAAAAGGGTGCCTACTCCTAAAAAACAGAGAGATGTTAGGAGTTTCCTGGGCTTGGTTGGTTACTATAGGAGGTTCATCAAGGATTTTAGCAAGGTGGATTCACCATTGTTTGGATTGCTGGCCATGGAAATATAATTCTATTGGTGAAGTTTTTTTCAAGAAGCCTTTGAAATCATAAAGGAAAATTTAACCACTGCACCTATACTCCGAGGTCCCAACTAGGCTCTGCCTTTACATAGCCATACTGATGCATCAGATAAAGCTATGGGGGCAGCTTTGGGACAAATGGATGATAAGTTGCCATATGCCATTTATTTCATCAGTAAAAATATGTCTAAGGCTGAATTGAGCTACACTGTCACTGAGAAAGAGCTTTTAGCTTTTGTCCATTCCTTTAATAAGTCCAGACATTATATTACTGGGTACCAAAATTTTGTGCATATTGACCATGAAACAATTAAATACTTGATGAAAAAAAACCTGATGTGAATGTTATAATTATTAGGTGGTTATTATTGTTGGAACAATTTGATTTAACTATCGTTGATAAGCTAGGGAAAGAAAATGTAGTTGCAAATTTTTTGTCTAGAATAATTTTTCCTGCAGATAATGAAGGGATGCTTGATGATCAACTTTCATATTGGCACTTATTTTCTATCTCAGTACTTTGTCCCTGGTTTTCTAACATAGCCAAATACTTCGTTGTTGGGAGATTTCCTCCAAATCTGTCATCCAAGGAGAAGAGCATAATTGTGAGAAAGAGCACCCCTTTCACTTTGATTGGTGGCAATATTTTCAAACTGGGACCAGATCAGATTCTAAGGAGATGTGTCAGGGAAGAGGAATTCTTTGAAATCCTCTCAAAATGTCATGATGGATCTCCTGGAGGTCATTTTGCTACTAAGAGGATAAATTTCAAGGCCTTGCAAGTTGGCTAATATTGGCCTACTCTCCATCAGGATGCTAGAAGGTATACCAGTAGGTGTGACCAGTGTCAGAGGATGGGAAAACCTACATCCATGGATGAAATGTATTTACAACATCAGGTGGCCTTAGAGCCATTTGACAAGTGGGGCATGTATTTCATTGGGCCAATTGATCCACCATCCGGGAAAAATAAATACATCATAGTATGCAATGATTATTTGACAAAGTGGTCTAAAACAAAGGATGTCAAGGCAGAAACAGAAGAAAAAGTGGCAGAATTCTTAAGAGAAAATGTGTTCTACAAATTTGGGTATCCAAGGGAGATAGTCAATGATCAAGGAGCTCAGTTCACATCAAATTTGATTGAGAATATCCTAAGGCATCATAATATCCAACACAAAATATCGACTGCCTATTACCCTCAAGAAAATGGGAAAGTAGAGGTTACCAATGGAGCAATGGAAAGCATCCTCACCAAGGTAGTGAGAAGTGACAGGAAATATTGGGTAGACAAATTATTGGAGGCAAATTGGGCCTATAATACTACCTGGAAGACAACTACTGGGTTCACTCCATATGATTTGGTTTATGGAAAGAAAGCTTTGATTTCTATTGAATTTGAGTATAACACTTTCATAATGGTATCCCAATTGGATTTAGGTGTCACAAGGGAATAAAAATAAAGGACGCTTCAACTAAATGGCTTAGATGAATTCTAAATGTAGGCCCTCCTCCACATTGAAGTCATACAATTGCAGAGGAAGGTTTGGCATGATATGCACATCAAGGAGAAATTATTACAGGAAGGGGATTGGGCTTTGTTATATGACTCTAGGTTCAAGGAATTTAAAGGGAAGATGATGAAAAGATGGTTAGGCCAGTACCTAATAGAGAAATTCCATGAAAATGGGGCTGTTTAGATCAAAACCATTGATGAGGAGGGGATCCCTTTGCTTGTAAATGGTTATAGGATAAAGTATATAATAAAATCATGTATAAGGCAAAGTTAATCAATACAATCAACATGGAAAGTGAATGTAATTGGGAGCCTCATTGCTTCCAGTCCACAATCCTCATAGAGAAAGGAAAAAAAGTAAAAAAATAAAGAAGCCTGGGTTAAAACCTCCACGAGGCATCCAAGGCCCACTCTAGGATTGAAAACCTCTCTGAGGCAGTCATGGAACAAAAAAATAGGAAAAGAAAAAAAAAATATCCTTGAGTGAAAACCTCTTTGAGGCACCCAGGGCTAGCTGGTGGGTTTAAAACCTCTTTTGAGGCAGCCCACTGGTCTTGGAAAAAAGAAATAAAGAGAAAAAACAAAAGAAAAGAATATAGAGAAGAAGGTGAGGTGACACCATGACTGCTCACCTTTTATTTTTATTTTATTTTTGTCTTGCAGGGTTATGAACAATGGCATGTCATGGTCATAAAAAGGGGAATTCTCCCATTCCTCTTCACCCCTCCATCCATCCAATATCTCTCCAATACCACAACTCACCTCTTCATCCCTCAACACCATCCTATGAGCTCAAAAATAAAAAAATTTCACCCTCTTTGTGGTGCTACAAGAAGTTCCTGTGCTACTACCAGAAGTTCCGGAGGTGCTACAGAAATTTACAGTGAGCTACGGGAGGGTGGATCGAGGACAAAGAGCAGCTACCAAGTGTCCTGTGGTGTCAAAAATTCATTGAGGAGAGTCTTTCCACCATTTCCTACTAGCCTCTCCTCACTTATCCATCTCAAACAAAAATATTTTTCACTCAAACCCTACACTCTGTCACCTCTGTAAAATATTTTTTTTTCTGAAAAAAGCATAGTTCCTTCATTCCATTTTTCCAAGACCACACCACTTCCTCATCATCCTATGATCATCCTTCCATCACTCTAATACCTCTCCACACTCTCCCTCATTGCCCATTCAAAGTTAGATTCCAAAACAAGCAAAGAAAGAGGCTGCTACAAGAAGAAGCAACTTCCTGTAGCAAGCCCTGTGTAAGCACCATAAAAGCCTCGAAGTTGTTTTGATCATTCATGGAGAAAAATAAGACTTGTGAGATGACTCTAAGGTAGCAATGGAACTCCAATAAGGATTCTCCACCAACAAACATGTACTTGAAGAATCAACAAGGCACCTGCACACATAACAAACAAATCAAGATAAGCACCTAAAAAAGAATGAAGACACACAACAAAAGCTTTGGCAGTAATAAAAACTTAATTGATGCCACTCTAATGGTCCAACTCCAGCTTACAAGGTCCTGCAACATTTCGAAAAGGAGGTAAGGCTTAGGTATGGCACTATCTCACCCTTTACTTATGAATAAGAGACTAAATAAATGAATGTCGAGAGGGAAAACTTTAATAAGCTGAAGGTGGCCAATTAACTTGGCCACCCTCACCCAGTTGAACTAAAAGTGAATGGTAGAGTCCTCATGCAACGTGGAGCTGTCAAATGAGTTATATATGATCACCAAGAGTGGGTGTTGATTATGAGGGAGAAGAGAACGATAACTTTGAGTGGGGCCAACGGTCCAAATGAGGAAACATTATGCAAGGGACAAATCAACACATCACTCCAAGCCAACTTGAAATAGCATATAACATACTTGAGCGTGCTTCCATTTACATCTTTTTCCATTCCAAGAAGAATTGGAGAGAGGAAAAAGCTGTCAAGCCACCGAGGAGCTTCAAACCTATACCTAATTTTGCTATAAGATAGTGCTATAGGAAGTCCTGTGAATGCTACAGGAAGAGCCGAGGAGTAATACAAGAGGAAAAAGGAGGTATATTCATGTAACAAAAGGCATAATTGGTTCAGTAAATTCAGATTTTTCATCTCAAAGCATCATTAAAATAAGTAAGTTGCCATCATTTCACATCTCCATCTTAATTTCACACAAATTATCCTAAAAAAATTGCAGTTAGTAGTCATAAAATTAGGAAAGTGAAGGGTTCCATGTGAAGGAAATAGAGGGTCAATACATAGAATTGGAGTGATAAGAAGAGATGGGGGGTAGGTTCAACAGGAGATAACCTTTAGGTACAAAAATGATTCATTTTCACCCTCTTGTAGTAGACATCAATGGTTATGCTTATTTGAATTGTTAAAGGGATATGATGATGACGTTTCCTTTGAGTTTTCGATGGCTTTAAATTCCCAGTCAGATGTCAGTGCCACCACTGTAATAAGAGGGTTAGCCATTACCATAAGTATTGAAATGATCATTAGAGTCACCACACTGCCTACTTATGACCATTTCAATACTTATGGTAATGTCTAACCCTCCTATTATAGTGGTGGCACTGACATCTGGCTGGGAATTTAAAGCCATAGCAAACTCAAAGGCAACGTCATCATCATATCCCTTTAACAATTTAAAGAAGCATAACCATTGATGTCTGCTACAAGAGGGTGCAAATGAATAATTTTGGTGCCTGAAGGTTCTCTCCTATTAAACCTACCCCCCATCCCTTCTTATCACTTCAATTCTATGTACTGACCCTCTATTTACTTCACACAAAACCCTTCACTCTCAAGTGATCATAAACTGAATTGGGGGCAAAAATTTGCTAAAAAATGAAAGTGCTCAGAATCGCTCGAAACCTGAACGACTTGATAGGTCTCGTCTTCCTGATTCTGGCGCACTTCATTTCATTAAAAATCTACTTCATATGTGAAGCTAGAGCCTGCTGTTCATTTTCACAAACAACTAAAATTTGTGCAGAATTGACAGGATTTTAACTGGGCAGCGCAGTAAGAAAAAAGAATATTCCTTGGAATATTCCCAGAGTATTCCTTGGAATATTCCCAGAATATTCCTCTAGTTGGTCGAATCAGGTGCTGACAAGTGTCAGCTGGTGGTTGGCTGAAATTTTGGTGATTTGTCGCAATTTGATTAGTTTTGGTTAGAACAATGAGATCATGACATGTGGCTAGCCTGGAGGCCACCACATGCCCCCTCCCAAAGGCCAAAATATGGCTATGTTATGGTCTAATTTCATATAGTATTGTGTGGAAAAATTTTATTCGGAGGTCGGGCGGAGGTCAGGCTCAGCCCTGTGACCTCGCCCACACAAATCCAATGTTTTACTGCCTTTGCTTAGAGTTTTTTCTTACAATACTATGGCACCGATTTTTATCTATGTTAACCAATGTGCAATGGCGGGGGTAAGCAGGGCCAAACCCTTACCATAGGACCACACGCGCGTGACCATAGGCAGAGGCCTATTGCTAATGGCGGAGTTAGTGCCTAAACCTTAGTTAAGCTGTGATTAACACTCAACTAATCACACTTATCTATGTGGATTAAGTTGGCAGAGTCTACCAATTTCAGTGGGAACTCCAAATGTGGCAGAGTTAACTGGAGTTTGTCGAGTTTTAGATGAGTTTTCCTTGGAGAAACTAAAGAAGCCATAACTTGGACATATTTCAACCAAATTGGGCTAAAAAAGAGTCTATCCTAGCATTCTTGGACATTTTGAACAGTTTGGTGTAGGTTTCAGAGGTAGAGGATCAATTTTGGAAGTGACTTTTCCAGTTTGAAGATTAAATATGCTTAGAGCCACCAGGAGAGGAGGCCATGTCTGTTTCATCTGAAGACCTTTTGAAGAGCTAGAAGATGCTACTTAGGGGTTTTTGGGACTTCTAAATCCATTGGAGTAGGTTGGAGAGACATTGGAGCACTGTAGGTTCATGCAATCAGATAATTGACCATTAATCCAAAGAGGGCCAAGCCATTGAAACAAGTCCAAGGAGACATAGCCCATGAGTTGTCCTTTATCAACTCTGTGTAATGTGTTTGTTGTGTATTACATTCTCTATAATTTACTTGCGATTAATGTGTTTTTAAAGCTAATTTAATTCATGAATTTCTCATAAAAGACACACAAATTTAACACATAAACCCTCTCATAAACTGGCTATTTGAGACAATATTTAAGCACAATTTTATTTTATATTAATGAGGAAGCTAGCACAACAAAAATAGTTTGTCCATATTCAGATCACAAAAGGAGAGAACCTTCAGGCACCAAAATTATTCATTTTCACCCTCTTGTAGCAGACATCAATGGTTATGCTTCTTTGAAATGTTAAAGGGATATGATGATGACGTTGCCTTTGAGTTTTCTATTGATTTAAATTCCCAGCCAGATGTCAGTGCCACCACTGTAATAAGAGGTTTATCCATTACCATAAGTATTGAAATGATCATCAGAGTCACCACACTGCCCCTAGGCATAAAATGGAATAGGGAAGACATGGCCACTAGTGCCACTGAAAACAAGAACTTCTTTAGGTCCCGGGAGATACCTGTGGAAGATAAGAATTGGGTTAAGAGAGAAAGTTTTCCTTACCCATGGGATTAATTAGTTTTCCTTAATCTCCTGTGAAGGCAGATTAAGTGTAGTGTATGGCTATCACTTTAGGCTATTGCATGAGCTCAGATACCAAGAAAATTTTCCTCTTAACCAGAGATTGAATGTACCTTACTTCGTTGTCCATTACATTAGGGACATGAGATAGAAATTTAGAGAAGGGAAGCATCAACACTTAGCCCATCATGGCCTTATTAAGATGATAGTGCAAGATTCCCTAAACAACTTAATAATTCCTGTCCCATGGTCCAAGTTCAGAGATATGGAAAAGAGGCACTAATAGGAACCTAGATCATTACTCCTAGGGAAACTCCTGTATCTACCATTGGGGGTAAATACACCAGATCAGAGGAGGAAGAGACAGAGAGGAAAATAGAAATGGAAAAAGACAAAGAGAAAGAAGAAGGAGATGATGAGGAAGAGAAGGAAGAAATTTTATAAGAGGAGGCCTTGAGCCCTAAACAGACCACTGAACCAAAGGAAACTGAGATTTCCCCTCAAAAAACTATTCTGTCACCAGGGAAAACTGAGGATGAGGTGGCTGACACTTTAGCTACCTTGGGAAATCCTATGAAATCCAAGAATAAAAGGCTAAGGCAAACCCCTCTTTACTTTAAAACAAGGAAAAGCACTGGAGTGAGACAAGGGAGTCCCTAGACTCCCATAAAACTTCCAATTACCATTGAGGGGTCCCCAACTAAGAAAGAAGAGGTAGGGCCAGATGAGGGAAAGATTGAGGAGGTCACCTCTCCATAGACAAAACCTAAGACTCTCATAGCCTATGTAAGGAGGTACACCACCATAGCATCACCCTTCAAACAACCATAAGCACCCACTAACTGTTATAGCATCATTTCTCACCTTCACATGATTCATGATTGCTTATATGGCTTTGGGCACCCATTCCTACAGACTTGGACAAATTCACTAAAAAACAGTGTAAAAATCCTCATACGCGACTATGCCCATACTTTTCTGCGTGTATACGCGAGTACAGCTAGAATTTTCCGCGTATGCCATTAAAATGATTAAAAAATATATAATTATTCCCTATTTTTGGGCTGGGTTGATGGTTACTCAGGTAGTTCAACCACCCCAGCACGTGGCCAACTGTTTCCAACTGTTGAAACTAATTGGAGGGAGTATAAAAACCCCTCATGTGTATGGCCTAAGGGAGAGAGAGAATTATTGATATTATACTCTGTTGGTATTCCCTATCCAAGTCTGATTCCACGTGCCTCCTGCACTTTCCCAGTTCATTATAGGAAACCCTTGTTTCCTTGAGATGCTCATCTCCCTATATGTCATCTCGTATGCACCGGTGAGTTGGAAGGAGTCTTAGCGAGGCAAAGAGTTTGGATGGATCCGAACTGTGGGTCTGCTTGGCCCCGAGTGGTCCGATCAGTGATCTCTCCACACTCGTTACTTTTGTACATGCTATTTATAATACGAAGTACCATCTTTGTTCCCGAAATAAACGTGTTAGTGTATGCTTTTATGTATGAGAAAATTGTTATTTAAGCATTCATCATGGTTTATCTAATGTTTTATATGGATTTCACTAACATTTAGAGTATATATATGCTGTACAACCTGTTCTTCGTGCTTGTTTCTTCTTGTCTTTCAGGTTAAGAAGGAAGGACGGTTGCTGGGGGTTTGGACCCCGCGGGATCTGCTTCAACCATAGGACCTACGGGTAACTTTCTCATTCTACTCTATTTAGTTTTTCTGAACGTGCATGGTTGTGTGAGTCCTTCTTAAGTAGCATGCCCCTGCTCTGTGGAGGTTGTAACCCAACGAACCTCTAGGGTGATATTCCCCAAAACAGAACTGGCGACTCCACTGGGGATCACATTCTTGTGATTCTCCTGTTGGGTTGTTTCATCTGTTTGGTAGGTTGCCGACAGTTTTAACTTTCATTTGCAGTCCAGTTTACTTTCTTGCAGTCAGTCTGAAGTCCTGGTGTCTTTTCCAGGCTTTTCCTTTTTTTTTTTCATTATTTACGTTTGTATACGCGCTTTTTTCTACACACAGTCGCGTATACACGCAAGTTTGTCTAAAGGAACCCGCATATACACGATTTTCCCTTAGCACAGACGCGTATGCATGCTGGTTGCATAACTGTGAAGTAGCGTATACCTAGGCAGATTTTGAATTTTTGGGTTTATTGACTTTTTGGTCCTTTCTGGCTGTGGAGGCCTGTTTCTACAGTGTCTCTGTACTCATTGGATTGTGAAGGAAGTGGTTTCATGTCTTTTCTCTCTTTCGTTTGATTGAAAACTAGTCTTTTGGCAAAGTGTTGTTTCTGGTGCTGGCACTTCTGGATTGAGTTCCAAGATCGCTTTCTGAGCATTCTTGGCTGTTCTGCCTTATCAGAATAGAGAGCTTCTGCTCATTGACTCACTCCTATCTTTGTGTTGTGCTTCACATTACAATTTTTGCTTCGTTTTTTATTGGTTTTCTTGAGTTCCATAGGCTAGGTTTTGTTGCAACTTTTGAAGAGCTTTTCTTGCTTCTTTGGAGTCTTTGTTTGCGACGAGTTTGCACTATTTGTCTAGGCTGAGTGGCTGAGTTTTCTGGTCTTCTTTTGCTCTTATTGATCTTGCTACGAGTTAGCCTTATAAGGTTTGGGAGCATTCTTGAAGTTTGTGCTTGAAATTCGGTCTTGTTTGGTTTGGATTTTGATAGTTGTGCTTGGTCTTTTCGAGCTCTTTCTTTATAAAACAAAAAAGCTCAAAAAACATTTGCTTTGCTTTTTGTTTTTGCATTTCAAAGGCTTAAAAAACATTTTCACTTGTTATTTGCTTTTGTTGTTTCATTTTCATTTTCGTTTGCTATAACTTTTGAAGCTTTTGTGAGGTTTCTTGCTTTTAGTTTTTAGCTTGATTTTGAGGAGGAGTTGTCATTTGATTTCTTCTTCTTGTTTTTAAGTGTTTTTGGTGTCCTCATTTTAAGAGTTCTTGATTTCGAGAACTAGATTTTTGGGCAACCAAAGAAGAGTTAAAACTGAAGGACTTTTTGGGAATTTCACTCTGCTTTAAGAGATTTGCATCTTAGGATTTACATGCATGTAGTGATTTGCATTAGGTGCATTTAATCATTTAGTCGATTTCTTAGTTTTTGTGAGTGTGAGTTTGCTATTCGAAAAGAAAAAATACAATTTTTAGTCTCGTAGAACCTGTATAGAGATTGCTCTTCATCGAAAGACAAAGAATTGCATTTGCATGTAGTTAAGTTTTTATTAATTTCTTTTGCGTCAAAAACACCATACGTTTCATCTCCGCATCCTTGTGACTTAACATAACAGCCATTAAAATAAGCGATTTAAATCTAAAATCAACTAGCAAGTTTTCTAAGTGTCAATCACCAACTAGCTAGGTTGTAGGGCCTTGGAATAGGTGAGTGGAGAGTTAACTCTCCAAGGCCGCTCAAACAAACATAGAAGTTGATTAATTGAGCGAAATCCAACTCCTTGAGGTGGACTGGGAAAGCTCTCATCCGAGAGTCAAGCGCGAGGGGAAGTGAAGGTTGAGAAGAGGGATACCCCCCCTCCGATTGGCTAAATCTGACCTTAAGACCGTTCCGCCCGGCTTCTGATACGGATTGGTGCCCATAGTTGCCACTCCTAGGTTCCACATAGGTGACTGCGGGGGGGAATACCCGTGGTACCTGAGGCAGACGTCGCATCACTTTCAGCAGTACTTCTGGGGGGTGTCCTTGCGAAGCTTGGGTGCTTGAGCCGGAAAAGGCTGTCGTTAGGAGGTCGACGTAACTGTTTCTGATACCTTCGCTAGTTGTTCTGGGCCCTAATCATCCCAGACTGCTTTCGGAAGGTCCTATATTTCGCTTTCCTGTATTTTGGTGTCCGGTCCTCATCACCCGGAGTGGAAATACTTGGAGGCTGTTTGCTTGACTGTATCGCAGGGATTTTTATTTTAGTGAGTGCTCTTTGCTCCTAGCTTGCCTATCTTTTCACTTTTTTGAGTCTAATTTATAAAATCTATAAAAGTGGCTGATCAAGTGCCTCGTCGTTCAAGGAGAATCCGGGGGTTATCTCTCGAGAGTCCAGAGCCTTCTTCGAGAAGGCGTAGGAGTGATTTAGCAGGTGGTTACCACCCTGTGGCGTCTGACGCAGTGGAGAGAGATCCTCCAAAAAGGTCTGAAGGTTTCATAGCTGATTCTGGTGTCGGTCCCGAGAGGAGCGTTCCTCTCACCTCGCGAGTTTTGTTTCCTCAGGAAGAAGATTTTAAAATCGAAGACGTACCTGAGCCTCCTGCTACAGGTCCATCTCCTCTTCCTCCTGATTATCCGTTCGTTGTTCAGTACATCGGACCTGAGTCGGAGAGACCGCCGGATCTTCCGTATCATTCTTATCTTTCGATGGCCACGACTGGGAACGCGGCTTCTACCGTGAGCGCTGCAGGCATTCAGACTCCTGCTTCTGTTGAAGCAGGGGGCACTATTGCTTCATCTTCGATTGCTTCTAGTGCTGCTGTGTTTGGCTCTGGGTTCACCCAAGCACATGCTTCTCATTCTGGTCCCTTCTGTTCAGGGATGTCCATTAGTGGAAATCCCTCTTTTTCCTTTTCTGCTGCTTCAGCTGGATCTACACCCATGTCTAACATGGCTAGTGGATCAGCATCGTTTCAGGGTTTCCCCTTTGGGACTAGGCACATTCCCAGTTCCAATCCTTCTTTAGGGTCATTTCCGTTTACGTCGCAGACCCAGAGTTTCAACCCTTGGTCTGGGGGGCAAAGTTCGACTACTTTTACGGGATGGGATCCTGTGTTTACTACGGCAGGGGCAGGGAATCAGTTCTTCGCAGGTCATCAAGGGAATGCTTCTTTCCCTTCTTCGAGTGCTTATCAGACCTTTTCTCCTCTATCTAATGCTTGGAACCCCTATCAGGGGCTCTCCTCTTCATTTAACACTTCAGCGGGGGGAACTGGTCTGGGTTTTGGTAACTCGGCGTGGGGAGGAGGTTCTTCTCCATTTTCTACGAGTCCTTTCTGGCAGCCTGGTGCCTTATCAAATCCAGGCTATTCTTTTCAGAATGTTGGGAATCCTTCCCCTCAAGGATGGAATTCTCAGGCTCCGCCTCGCTTACCGTTTCTGGCAACGTTAAACTTGCCAGATTTGTCGAAGTTGACTAATGACCCGATTCGTTATAGTCCGGGGTGGCCTCCGGTCCCGACCAAAATTCCTTCAGACATTCCAAAGTTTGAAGGTAAGAATGGAGAGGATCCGACTGACCACATCACCACTTTCCACTTATGGTGTTCTTCGAACTCCCTGATCGATGATTCGATTAGGTTGAGATTATTTCAACGCACCCTAACTGGAAATGCCGCCAAATGGTATATCGAGCTCACTGGGGGCAGTTTCGCTACATTTGGAGAGCTGGCTGTCACATTTCTAAACCATTTTCAGTTGCCTGTCAGATATGAGGCTGGGACCGAACTCCTGGCTAATTTTAAGCAGGATGAGGCAACGCACATTTCTGATCACATTCAGGAATGGAGGAGAAGGAAGAGGCTTATCAAAGCTCATATTCTAGGTGAATTCCTTCTCGAGTGGTTTTTGAAATCTCCGCAGTCAGATATTTCAAAAGATGTATCCCTATCTGGGGTATTTTCTGAGGAGCAGGCCATTTTTAGGGCCCAGCAGCTGGAACTGATCTATTCTCAGTCTGGGGTACTTTATAAGTATTTTCCCAATGCTCCTCGCTCCAAATTGGATTTATCAAAAACTAAACCTGGTCCGCATGGTGACGGGCTTGTCGGATCGGTCAGTAGTGGTGCAGCCAGCCTACTTTCTCAACTGCAACAGTTGTCTTTACAATCTGCTCCTTCTGGTCAGGCTGTGCCTGTTGATTCATCACCTTCCCAGTCTTTGTCCATAAATGCTGTCCAAGCTTCTAATCCCAAAGGAAATCAACAATCCGATGGAAAGAAGAAGGGACGAAATAACAAGAAGAAGGGCAAGAACGGGAAGGGCAATGCAAATAAAACCAACGAGCGTGTTGGTGAGGGTCAAAAGGAGAAAAAGAAAGTGAAGTTTCCATGCAAGCTTTGTGCTGGAGACCATCTCACACACCTTTGCTCTAAAATTCAGGATGCTCAGCGCTTGTTAAGCCAGCAGGGTTCTTATAGTTCCCAGGCTGTGTTAACAAACCCTTTTCCCCAAGGGCAGCAATTAGTTGTTGGCGCGAACCAAAATCCTGGGGGTTCCTCCGGGGGCACCCAGGAAGGGGAAATTCCATCGAACATTTTTATGATGAGTGCTCACGCAGATATCGCTACGAGATCCCGTGATTATGGCGGAGAGGAATCTTCGAAAGCTAAGGAAGTTCCTGATGCTACTGAGCCGCTTCACATTACGAAGCCTACTGTTGAGTCTATTCCTCGGATGCCAAAAGCATCCTCTAAGCGGTCAACGATTAATCCAAATGCAAGGGCTGCCCAGAACTACTCGATTGTAGAAGATCTGGTGCAGAGTCCTTGTGCTATGTCAGCTTTAGAGGTACTCCAGTCTTTTCCGGCTCAGCGCAGTTCTTTGCTCACTGCCATTGGGGCTATTGATCCGAAAAATTCTCTTCTGATTACTTTTGATATGACTAATTTTAAGAAGAGACTTCCTCATCACATGGATTTTCACATTAAATAATCGTATCGGAAGTGCAATATCTTTCGAACGGTTGTTGATGAGGGTGCTTCTACATGCGTGATGTCTCTCGCATGCTGGAAGACACTTGGATCTCCCAAAGCTATTCCATCTAGCACTGTTCTTACTGCGTTCGATGGTCATTCTCACAGACCCCATGGTATTGTCCCGGCTTTGCCCATCTGTGTTGGGGGCAAAACTGTCAACATAGAGGTTGAGGTAGTGGATGTAGCCTTGGACTACAACCTTCTGTTGGGGAGGAATTGGATTTATGAGATGGATGCCATTGCGTCCTCATTATTTTGAATTGTATGTTTCCCCCACGAAGGGAGGATTGTCACAGTGGATCAACTGGACTGTCCTCAGGTAGACTTGAATGCGCCTTCTGACTCATCTGTTCCTAAGTTGGATAATACTAAGGCGCCTGTTGAGAATCTAGGAGTTGGAATGTATTCTTCCCTGATGGCTACTTTCGATCTTCCTCCTCCTACGGTGCATATTAATGCTATTTCCTCCTCCAAGGCTCCCCTTCGAAGAGAGTTCTTCCGAACTCATTATTTTTCGGACCCTTGGACCTTACCTTCCCCTACTTCCACATTAGCGGAAGGTCAAGTGGGCGGAATGGCATTTCTGATTTCTGCAGTTGAGATTGCATATCAGTCTATTGTTGACACTGCAGAATCCGTCCCAGCTCCTCTTTCACCAGAAGAGTTGGATGGTGATGTGGCTCCGACTTGGACGCTTAGTTCTTCTTCGGCCCAGGATTGCCTTGATACCACTCTTCCATCTGAAGAGGTAATCCTGGAAGCCATGACTGGTATAGATAGACCGTGGGATGATTTGCATCATCGGTCTTACTTCCTACCTGACTTGAACGAAGTTGAAACTAGTTTTCCAAGTCCTCAGTCTCCTGGTCCTGTTCACCCAGTCTTGAACCCTTTGGCACCAACAAAGGTTTATGCTGAAGGGAACATGGCTGTGATCTCTCCTACTATCCCGGTGAACATTTCCAGGGATCCCAATATCATTGAGAATGTCTTCATTGGAGCTGAATGTTCCCATGAAGAGATTCAAATCTATACCGAGCTCTTCAAAGAGTATAGGGATGTTTTTGCTTGGTCTTATGAGGAAATGCCTGGCATAGACCCATCTATCGTCCAGCATGAGATCAAGACGTACGAAAACGCTAAGCCGGTCAGGCAAAAACTTCGTCCGGTTAATCCTAGGAAGGCAGCAGCTATCAAGGCTGAAGTTGAAAAGCTGCTTAAGGCGGGATTCATTTTCCCAGTTCCTCTGACTGAATGGGTTTCAAACCCCATTCCAGTAGATAAAAAGCAAGGAACGATTCGAGTGTGCATCGACTTCAGAGACCTAAATAAGGCATGTCCTAAAGACAATTACCCCACACCGTTCATCGATCAGATCATTGATGAGTGTGCCGGTAACGAGATTTTCTCCTTCATGGACGGTTTTTCTGGTTATAATCAAATTACTATCCGTCCAGAAGATCAACATAAGACCGCATTTATTTGTCCCTGGGGTACGTTTGCATATAAGAAAATGCCTTTTGGTCTTAAAAATGTTGGAGCTACCTTTCAGCGGGCCATGTCTTACGCCTTCCACGAAATCAAGAAGATTATCGAGGCATACTTAGATGATCTAGTTGCTCATTCTCGAAAGAGGATGGATCATCCTGGTCACCTCCGGCAAATATTTGAAAGATGTCGTTTTTATAAAATTCGATTGAATCCGAACAAGTGCGTTTTCGCGGTTACATCCGGTCAGCTATTGGGATTCATTGTGTCTAGGAAAGGGATAAGGGTAGATCCCTTCAAGGTTGAGGCAATACTTCAATTGCCTCCCCCGTCTTCCATCCGTCAGCTTCAAAGTCTTCAAGGAAAGTCTAATTTTCTTCGGAGGTTTATCGTCAATTATGCTGAGATTACAAAGGGATATATGAGATTGTTGAAGAAAGGAGTTCCTTTTCTTTGGGACGACTACGCTCAACGCTCGTTTGATGCTTTGAAAAAGGCATTGACCTCTGCTCCTTTACTGAGTCCACCTAATTATAGCAGAGATTTTCTTTTGTATCTGGCAGCAACAGAATCTACCATTGGTATGGTTCTGGTTCAGGAGGATGATGCTCTTGTTGAGCATGTTATTTACTACCTTAGTCGAGGACTGGTAGGACCTGAACTTCGATACACTCCGATAGAAAAGTTAGCCTTAGCAGCAGTTCATGCTGTGCAGCGACTCCGGCATTACATTATTCTTCGCAAAACTTATGTTTTGGCAGCTGCCAATCCATTTCAGTTTGTCCTCAGCAGGCGAGTGATTGGGGGAAAATATAATATATGGATTGTGATTTTACAGGAATTTGATCTTGAGTTCATGTCTGCCAAATCCAAGAAATCATTAGTTTTTGCAGAATTGATCTCCGAGTTGCCCTGTGGGGAAGAGATGATCTATGATGAGTCCTTTCCGGATGAACACTTGTTTCTTATCTCTTCACAGGATCCTTGGTACGGGGATATCATTGTGTATCTCCAGACTGCGAAGTTTCCCTCTACTTTTTTGAAAGATGAGCGTCGTAAGCTGCGTCACTTGGCCAAGAATTATTTGATTATTGGTGATGCTTTATACCATCGAAGGGTTGATTCAATCCTAAGACGCTGCTTAACTCTCGAAGAAGCTGAGGCTGTGCTCAATGATTCTCACAGTGGAGCTTGTGGGGGTCATTTATCTGGGCTTGCTACAGCCCAAAAGATTTTGCGTGCTGGATACTTTTGGCCCTCGATTTTCAAAGAATAAAAAGGAGTTCTATAGGAAAAATAGAGCATGCTACAGGAAATTGGAAAGCATGCTATAGGGAACACATAATATGATACAGGAAGAGAAGGATGTGAAGAAGGAAGAAAAAAAGGCACAAATTGAGGGAAAAAGTGCACAAATGGAAGGAAAAGATGTGCAAGAGGGGGTACAAGCTGAACAACAACTCCAAAAGATAGTAACCTCCCCACAGACCTTTGAAAACAAAATCATAGAATTTCAGGAACCTACCCCATAGGCTAATTTGGGATCATATTACAAGTTCATTGAGGGAGGGAGACTGATCCATGAAAAATTCACAGTACCCCTCCTACATGATATACAGATAGAGAGAGGGTGCACCCACATATGGATGTAGATATCCAAAACAAAGAATACTGAGGATGTGGGGTTGATGGAAGAAATACTCCTTGAAATGGGAAAAGAGATGGCTGATGTAAGACTCAGAGAAACTGTGGTGAAAGAAAAACTACAAGAAGTACAATTAGAGAACATGAGGCCGCAGGGGAAGCTATAGGAAAAGGACAACAAACTTTCCACCATGTCCAGTCACTTTGCATGGATGCAGTGAAGTATAGAAAACCTTGAAAGTCCTATGTAGTTGATCTCAAGGAGAAATGGTTACAATTCCAAATCAGAACCTTAGCTCAACATGTCTCCCTCCCCTTTCAAAACTATAAATAGTTCATTGACTTCTAAGAACAATCTAGTGCAGGAGAGAGGGCTAGAATGGTTGAATTCTATATGCACAACCTCATTTTAACTGATATGAAAAATTGGGACCCAAATTCAAGGTTGGATGATATGAAATTAATGGCTTTAGCATCCTGCCTAACACATGAAGAAGAAAGAGCAGAGGATATTAAAAGAGTCAGGGCAGGAGAAGAGAGAGAGACTCTACAGATCAGAGCAGAACTAAATAGCCCCAGGGGGATTATTAGTAATAATTAATTGATCTCCATTGATGTACTGGCACGTAGATACATTGAGACCCAATGTCATGCCATTTCACACTTTGATGATACATCCATATCGATAGGAGAAGAGAGTTTGTACGCATGCCAAAGGATATGGCATAACTTACCACTTAGCTTATAGATGAGGGAATATCATTCTCCTAAGAGAATGAAGAATGCATTGGAAAGAGCACCCTTCTAAAAACAAGCTATGCAGAGAATGAAGATACAATGGATAAGCTTGAAGCTTAGCCCACCTTTTCTTCTTGGGTGGCATGAAGAGAGAGATAAAAAATAAGAACAAAAGGAGTGGGATGAGGCAGAAATGAATGCAAGATTCCACCCACCAGAAGGCACTCCCTCTGAGCTTCCTTGGGATGTCAGGGAGGACACGAGGGCTTTGAAATATATCAACAAAGAGGACTGAGTTTCTCAGAGGATGAGCAACCATTTCAGTAGGGGTGATGATGAGGCCCATCATTAGGTATATTTTAAGGGGTTAAAATGCCATAATTAATCTTATTAACTTACCTCTCTATCACATTTATTTACATTTTTTTTCATCTTATGCTTAATGAGAAGGGTGCATGATGTTTGTCATGTCTTGTTGCCTAATATGAATTAATTGCAGGAAATGAAGTCATTTTTGAGATATTTTCCACCTAAGCGCTCGGAGTAGACAACAAGGAGATATTGTAGGAGGTTTTTCCACCTCCTTAACTCTCTAAATAAGCCAAGATTACACCAAAATCTCTCCGAATAGCTCGAAGGAAAATTCAACCAAGCAAAGTGGCAGTTATGAGGAGCCAAGCTCCACTCTTCTTGAAGATCAAGGAGGACTTATTCCTACTTTTTAGGGAGATTTTGGTAGCTACCCATTTGTATAAATAAGAATATGCAAGAGCTCATTGGGATTCAAACTTTGTATTCAGGTAGGTAGCTATTGAGCTCTGGTTTAGTGTTATTTTTTACTGTGATATGATGTACTAGACCTTTTTATGAAATGATAATGAGAAGTTGCTTGTTCCATCACTGATTTAGTCTTAGAGGGCTGATGCTTTTATATTAGGGCCCAATCCATCGGCTAAGTCCCTCTTGTGTATTTATATTCTCTCTTTATGTTTCAACATTTTGTTTAGTCCCTTTGCATTCTATTAGCAGCAAAAATCTATCAAAACTATGCTTGTAGCCTCTCTTTCTCATCTCTCTCATGGGAGCTTGAGGAGAAGTATCTCCAACCACATATCAAAAATAGTTTATTTATGATTTCTTGGAAATTTAGATAGTGTGATTATCATGTTCATAATATGCTTACTGTAAGTTAGAAGTTGGATTTGTTCTTAGATCATATTTTAGCATAGGTTAAGTAGGGTTTTCCATTCAACTCATATTTTCCACTATTTAACATGTTAGTTTGTTAATAATAAATGCATGAATGTGTAGTGATTGCATGGATATCTACAACTATAGGGAAATTATTATTTTCATCACAACCATCCTTCTTCTCTCCAACCTCCAATTCTTCCACCAAAACCCTGTTTTGTGAAATGACCTTCACCACCGTGAGCAACCTTCCAAGTGAAAAACATGCCTCCCAAGGTTTCTGAGTTCGGCTGGAGGTGTTGGTCACCCCTCCCTCACATATTTCCACCTTCCCACACCTTCCTTGAACCCTTTTCATCCCTATATGCCTCTCAGTATATTTCCTATAGCACTCAAGGACATCCTGTAGCAATTATAGGACATCCTGTAGCAACTTCCTATAGCAGTGTTATAGGTCACCATTTTCACCCTAGTTTAGCTCATTTTTTCCTTTTGAACCTAGAATAGGATGCATTTTACCCCCAACTCTGAATTCATGGTTAGAAGAGACCCTTAGGCCACTCCAAAGCTCCTTTCCTCATTGCTGTAAAAACATAGTAGAGTTTAGTATTTTATTTCATTTCAGAATTAGGTTCAGTTTTACATGCAAGTCCAAGTTGAATGAAACAATAGATAGGAGTTGGTTTATGATTTGATGAAGTGTATGATGATATAATAGTTTCTTTTCTGAAAATTTATAGATAGCTAGATGAATGATTGACCATAACATAGTTTCATTTTTTTGGAACTAGGTTAACCTTTTATTATTTGATTTCATTGTCAGTTGCAAGTAGGATTTTGATAAACATTCTCTTTATCTTATAATATAAGAAGTTCCCTGCATTTAATTAGCTAGATGCACTTCAATCAAGTAGGAGGAATGACCTAGAAGTACTATTGACCAGAAGACCTAGTTGAGGGTGGCATGATTAGAATCCATCTGTTGTGCATATAGCACTGTCACCTCTAAGTTTGTATGAATCCCGGGTAAGTAAATTTTAGTATTCCTTGGGAGTTTAAACCCTCTTGGTGCAATACTAGGGCTCACAAAACACAACCCATGTGTCGTTAATTTTTGTCCTCTTCTTTCTTTCCATTGGAGTTGAAGGACACCTAGTCCCGTCCTTATCTCTTCAGTTAAATTTAATGCACATTCAAATCATTTAATATTCTCAACCAAACCATGGATGATATATTTAATTTTTCCAATTCCTCAACCTCCCTCCCCAAGAAACTAGAATATGTGTCCCTTATTTTAGTCTTTGATTAATTACAATTATTTATAGTAATGAGAGATTCATCCAGGGGCTATTACATTCCCCTCCCCTATGGGGGAACAACATCCTCGGTGTTTTATAACCATAAAAAAAGAAAACATAGATGATATGAAGCTTTATACATGCAACTCTATACAACATTTACAATGTATTTAAAATTTTCTTTATCTAGCAAATAAGAAAGGATATTTTTCCCTCATCTGGTCTGCCATTTCCCACATGGCTTCCTTGGGCCCAAAGTGCCCGCATTGCACCTTGAATTTTTCTATTACTCGTTTCTAGAGAATGAGATGCTTCTAATCTTGGATGCATAAATGTTCTAGTTGGATCTCTCCCTCTAGTTCTACTTGTAACAAAAACCGATCAATTACATGATTAGAATCTTGCACATATCTTTTAAGCAATAAAAAAAGGAAAAAAATCATGGAATTTTACTAATGGTGGTAAGGAAAATCTATAGGCTACCATCCCCGTTATTTCAAGTATCTTAAAAGGCCCAAAAATATGTGGTGCTAACTTGGCACATGAACCAATCTTCAAGGAAATTTTCTTGGGTATAACTCTCAAGTAAAAATTTCCCTAACTTGGAGCTCATTATGCACCCTATGTTGATCCTCATAGATTTTCTGCCTATCTTGTGCTACCTTTAAATTCTGCATGATGATATGGATTTTCTGCTCCATCTCTTTTAGCATATCAGGCCTAATAAGGACCTTGTTAATTGGATCACTCCAGCTGACAAGAATATCGCAACTCCTTCCATAAAGTTCCTAGAAAGGGATCATATTTAGATATTCTTAGTACCCATTGTTGTATGAAAACTATACAAGTGGAAGATACTCTTCCCACTTCTTTGGCTAGTGCATCACATAAATCCTCACCATATCTTCGAGGATTATTTTATTCTCTATTGTTCATCCATATGTTGATGATAAGCTGTAATGAAGCCCAATTATATCCACAACCTTGTAAATAGTTCCTTCCAAAACCTTGAAGTGAAATTGGCATCTCTATCTGAAATTATTTTCTCGGGAACTCCATGCAACCTCACAATATACTTTAGGAATATTTGAGCCATCTCACTAGCTGAATTGGTGGATTAGAATGCCACAAAATGATCCACTTTGCTTATATTTTCAATGACCACCATAATTGCATCATGTTTTATGGAGGATCCTGGTAAAACTATAATGAATCCATGGAGATAACTTCCCATTTCCATTCCGGATTGGGAATGGGATGCAATAAACTTGCTAGGTGTTTACATTCGACCTTCACTTGCTGGACCTCCATGCATTTAGCAACAAAATAAACTAATCCCCTTTACAAATTAGGTCAATAGTAAAAAAATTTGATGGCCATGAGGGTCTTTTGGTATCCCGGCTGACCAAAATATGGATTGGCATGGAACTCTCTCATTATGAGCCTCTAAAAATCATCATTGTTTGACACATATATTCTATTCTTTAATCTAACTATATCATCGTACGTGAGATGATATTCTTCATCCTTTCCACCTTCACCATCTTGTTGTGGCTTTTCCTTTATATGTTGATACTTCTCATCATTTTGCCTTGCATTTTTGACCCGTTATCCTAGGTCCAATCCATAAGAGCTTATGGATTCCATGTGATTTAATTAAATACTTTTATTGAGTACATTGAAAACCATTTTTTATTTTCCCTTGATTTAATTGATTTCAAAATTGAACTCGCTAAGTATGGCCAACTGTCTAGATTGTCTTGCGTTCTACTCAGGTTGATCAAACAATTATTTTAATCCCCCATGATCTATCATAAGCGAAAATATTCTATTGAGGAGGTAATACCTCAAAATTTTCAATGCATGGATGATGGAAGATAACTCCAAATCATGAGTTACATAGTTTTCCTCTTGTTCATTTAGCTTCCATGACTCATAGAAAACTACATATACTTCATGCATCAAGACTCCACTGAGCCCATCCTTGCATTCATATGTTGTTAGATCCCTATAATACTAGTGTATCCCCTTATTGTTATTTTTAGTATAGCTCCCTCTTTGTTATTGTTGTGCCCATGCAGTCCCATTAACTTTATTATAGCGCCCCATAGAACCCCAATATTGTTATTGTCGTGCCCTTACATTATTATTGTTATGTATGCTCTCATTATATTGGGACCCCTTAGACTCCTATATATAGAAAGTAGGTTTTTTTCATTTGAATCATCAGATAATTATTCATTTTTATAATGTAAAGGAGGTTTCCCCCTCGAAGAGGCTGATTTATAAGTCGTTTATCTATCCTTTCTTCTATTTTGTGAGCTGGTTGCATAACATTTGGTGTTAGAGCTCGGGATTGTAGGGTATCGCTTCTTTAAACAGGTCATCTTGGAATTTTCACTATAAATTTTTTTCTAAGAGGCTTTAGAAGCTGAAATGTTTACCACGTGGAGACGTAATATTGATGAAATTTGGGTAAAAATTTCAGACCTTGGTTTACAATATTTTCTGAGATATGATATGTGGAATGTAGGGTTTTTGCAAGCTCTAGAATTTCATCTCAAACAAGTGACCGAAGGAAAATCGTCATAACTTTTGTTTCAGGCCTCAGATTGGAATTCGTAAAAATAGGTTGAAATTTCACATAATTTAGTTTCTTGTGTATCCATTTCAGGGCCGAAGGTCAAAAAAATGACACGTGCCATGCCGTACAATTTTTCTCTATTGAACCAGTCCATAATTAGGTCATTGTGGGAGATCGAGCATAATTTTGTCTTGAAGAATCCCAATTAGGTATGACCTATGGCATTGGAAAGAAGAATCAAAGATATACTACAGGACCTAAGTTCAAATCTTGGGGATCTGAATTCATAGAGATACATCAGGTTCAATATCGAGCTCCTCAAAAGAAAGAAAAATCTGTGTTTAAAAATAAAATAAAATTGCATAACTTTTGTTTAAAAAATCAATTTGAAGTGTTTCCAAGGGCATATTTAAGCATTGGGTTCTATAATGCCTCCCAAAAAGAATTCCACACCCATTAAGCCCTCAGAGAGCTCTAATATGACGCATGAAGTGGAATAAGTGCAACATGATATATCAAAATTATGAGACCAAGTGCAACAAATTTCACTCTTGCAAAAGTAACCAAAAATGAAATGGAAGCTAAGATGAATGATTTGAAGAAAGGTGTGGAATCTAAGATGGAGCATTTGAAGAATGACATGGAACTAAGATGAATTTCATGGAAGCTAATATGGATGGTTTGAAGAATGGCATGGAAGCTAAGATCGATGGTATAGAAGAAAAACTAAAAGCAGACAAGGAAGGTTTGAAGCAAGGTTTGACAAAGTTGCTCCAAGAAATGGTTCCTAATGGCGAAAATGTAGTAGATGAAACTCACGATGAGAAAAAAATAAATTCTAATCATGATTTCATAGACTTTAATGTTGGATTTTAGACCCACCATATTCCAAAGATCGATAGGAGGAAGTTTGATGGCAAGGATCCGGTAACATGGATACTTAAGTATGAGGGGTTTCCGCATTGCAACTTTATATTTAGAAAAAAATAAGTTTGTGTGGTATTAATGGCTTTTTTATCATTAACCACTTGTAACTTGGTCAATTTATATGGAGGAAATGATAGCACATTATGAGGATACAAAGAGAAACACCTTCTTTAGCCAATTAATAAAACTCAAACAAAAGGGTTCAATGGAAGAGCACATTGCGGACTTCCAAAAATTGAATATCAGGGTAGAGGATATTCCAGAGAAGCTTATGATTTATGTCTTCATAGGGAATTTAAAGGATAACATCCAACATGAGGTTCGCCTTTTGGAACCCGATTCATTGGAGAAGGCATTCAAGGTGGAAAGAAAAGTTGAAAGTAAAATTATGGTAACAAGGATGTCTACCAATCACCACTATAAAGATGGAAATGTTGTCACTCCTAGCTTTCCAAAACCTACAAGGTTGACACCACAAAAGTTGGATGAAAAAAAAACAAAAGGGATTTTCTATAGTTGTGATAGAAAATACACTAAAGGTCATAAGTGCACCTAGAAGAAATTATTTTACATAGATTGTGAAGAGGAGGAAGAAAAGGAAAAATAAACATCAAAATAGGAGGATATACACCAGGAACCAACCCTAGAGAAGGAATAAATGAATCCAACTATATATTTTAATGCATTGGTAGGAATTACCACTCCTCAAACTCTCAAGATAGAAGGATATATCAAGAAAAAAAGGCAATAGTGCTGATTGATTCGGGTAGTACACATAATTTTATTGATTTTAAGATATCCAAGGAATTGAATTGCTTCCTATATCCCACACCACAATGTCAAGTGATGGTTGAAAATGTGATTTGGAAATTTCCATAATATCAAGTTGACCATGGGGAATATGTATTGAATAGTCCAATGATTTCTATTCCTATGGGTGGTGCTGATGTTGTACTAGGAGTCCAATGGTTACAATCTTTGGGGACTATAGCTTTTAATTTCCAAGAAATCTTCTTGAATTTTTTTTGGGAAGGAAAGGAAGTTGAATTAAGGAGTATTTCAGGGAAACCGAGAAAGATAATTAGCTCTAATGTCATGAAAAAGATTTTGAAGAAAGAACAATGAGGCATAATTACACAATTATGCTCACTACAGTTTCAAACATTGAAATCCTCTATTGCTCTAGATCTCCAAAAAGTATTGGACAATCATTCCAAGGTGTTTGAGACTCCCAAAGACATCCCACCTATTCTTGATCATGATCATGCTATTCATTTGATTCTAGGAAGTGTTCCTCCAAACATCATGCCTTACAGATATCTCTATGCCCAAAAGAGAAAAATCGAACGTATGATTACAGAAATGCTAGAGGCTGGTATAATTCAACCTAGTCAAAGTTCTTTCTCTGCTCCAGTATTATTGGTGCATAAGAAGGATGGATCATGGTGCATGTGTCCAGATTATAGGGAGCTCAATAAGCTCACTATTATAGATAAATTTCCCATTCATGTCATTGATGAATTACATGGAGCAATTTACTTCACCAAGTTGGATCTTCGTTTAGGTTATCATAAAATTATAATGAAGACTGAAGACATTTCGAAAACAACATTTAAAACTCATGAGTGTCATTATGAATTTTTGGTCATGCCTTTTGGCCTTACCAATGCACCTTCTACATTTCAAGGGTTGATGAATTCCATTTTCAAACCCTTCATTCGAAAAATTGTGTTAGTATTTTTTGATGATATAATAATCTACAACAAGTCTTGGAAGGATAATGTTCAACATGTTGACAGGGTGCTCAAACTATTGGAGGAGAAACAATTTTATGCAAAAACCTTCAAATATTTCTTTGGAGTACAAGAGGTGTAATATTTGGGTCATATTATATCTCATGAGGGTGTTAAGGTAGACCCTAACAAAATTAAATCCATTAAGGAATGGAAAATCCCCACAACCCTAAAGCATTTTCGAGGATTTCTTGGGTTAATAGGGTATTATCGCAAGTTTGTTAATAATTATGAGAGAATAACAACACCTATAACAACATTATTGAAGAAAGATGCATTTTCTTGGATTCCAGAAGCATCTGTTGGGTGAAATAGTCGTCTTTTATTTCCCACATAAATTGTCAAACAAGATGTTTGTAAACTGTGAGGTGCACCTGCACTAGGGATTAGTGAAATAAATATAATCTAATGATTAAACTACTTTGCGTAAAGGGAAAACACACTTTGCGTAATTGAAATCTAATCTAAGCACACTTTGCGTAATTGAATTCTAATCTAAACACACTTTGCGTAATTGAAATCTTAATATATGTTTTCATAATTGAAATATCACTTGCAATGAAAACTAACTAATCTACACTTGAAAAATAAAATAACATTTTCAATGGAAAGCTAAACTATTTGCATGAATCAAAGTAAAACAAACTAATTAAACTTACAAATTTACAAAGGGATGCACATGGTTGATGGGGGCCCTTCCATTTTCCGATAGCATTCCAACTCACAAAACTCACATTCTAAAACATAATGATAGAAAAAAACCTTCTTTATTTATAAGCTCACAACTTTACATAATGGAAATATACACTTATATTCTCATTACATCAATATCTCTTCACTTTACATCCCCTTCCCTCTCAAGCCTTGTTTACAAAACATTCTATGATTCCTTACTTTTTCTCCTTATCCTCCTTTTTTTATAGGAGAGAGTACTCCTATTTATACAAGTTTTGAGAAACAAACTCAATAATGGAGATCCACTATTTTCTCCACAGATCTACAAGTGTCTCAAAAAATAAGGCACATCATCTTATCTTGCATGATCTTCTCCATGTGGCATATCTTCAAATATTTATGAGGGAATTCGAATTTGATCATGGGAGGCCACATAAGGGTGCCTTAGAAGCTTCCAATGAACCTACACATGTCACAAAATTATTTCCACTTTTAAGGTATACGAATATGCATATTTTTTCCTAACTTTTGATCACAAATTCACTTAAAAACACTAGAATTTAATAATATTTGGAAAACACAAGCGTAACCCAAATGATAATGAAAGTGAGATGAATTTAGTGACATGGTGGTGAAATGGAGGTGATATAATGGACATTATGGTGAAAGTGGATGTCCTTTTAAGGACAATTCTGAGACCCAACAACAACTAAGGCCTTTGAACATCTTAAAGAGGCAATGCACCAAGCACCTGTCTTAGCTACGACAGACTTCACAAAAACCTTTATTATGGAATGTTATGCCTCAGGAAATGGAATTGGTGTTTTTTTAATGCAATAAGGAAGACCCATTTATTTTGAAAGTCATCCACTCAAAGGAAAGTATCTACATAAATCTATTTATGAGAAGGAAATGTTGGCAATACTACACGCACTAAAGAAATGATGACCTTACCTAATGGGAAGACACTTCAAGATAAAAAAAAATCATGATAGTCTTAAATACTTTTATGAACAAAGAATATCTTCAGAAGGGAAGCAAAAGTGGGTCACAAAGATGTTGGGTTGTGACTTTGAAGTCATCTACAAAAAATGAAGCTAAATGTTGTTGTTGATGCACTCTCAAGAAAGGATGAGGACATTGAAGCATTGCTTTGTTCCATTTCTAATATCCAACCGGATCAGATAACTGAAGCAAGGGAGGAGTGGAAGAATGACGAAGAAGTGTGGACACTCATTCAAAAGTTACAACAATATCCTAGTACATGTGATACATTTAGCTGGAAAAATGATTCATTATGGTACAAATATCGCTTATATCTTTGTAATAATTCCCAACTAAAACAAAATATTCTTTTGGAATTTCACACCTCTCCCTTAGGAGGAAACTCAGGAATTTAAAAAAATTACCACCAGGTTGAGAAATATTTTTTTTGGGATGGCCTTAAATATGATATTCAAAAGTTGTGGTGGAATGTTTGGTCTGCCAACAAAATAAAGTTGAGACAATTATGACCCTGTGTCTGCTACAACCTTTATCCATTCCAAGTCAATGTTGGGAGGTGGTTTCAATGGATTTTATCATAGTTTTACCCAAGTACGAAGGAAAGAGTGTCATCATGGTGTTAGTTGAGAGACATACCAAATATTCACACTTTTGTGCATTATCTCATCCATTTAAATCCAATATAGTTCCTACTGCATTTATGGAAAAAATTCAAAAGCTACATGGAAGCCCAAATATTATTGTAAGCGACAGAAATCCCATTTTCACTAGAAATTTTTGGACAGGATTATTTTCTTGTTTTGTTACTCAACTAGCTCATACCTCATCTTGTCATCCTCAATATGATGGGAAAACTGAGATAGTGAGCAAATGTTTGGAAGGATATTTTCGTTGCTTTGTATCTGATAAACAAACACAATGGGTCAAGTGGTTACCTTTGGCTGAATGGTGGTATAGCACTTCTTCCATAATGCAGCAAAAATGACCCCATTTGTGGCACTTTATGGATATCATCCACCGTCCATCACATCATCTCTAAGAGAAAATTCTAAGGTTCAAGCTGTGGAAGATCAAATTAAGCATCTACAACAAGTTCTCCAACTATTAAAGGATATCCTAGCTTTGGCGCAAAATCGAATGAAACAACAGGCAGATCAACATTGCAATGAAAGAAGTTTTGATGTAGGCGACTAAGTATTTTTACGGCTACAACCATATAAACAAATGTCCCTCAAGAAAGCTAAGAAGGATAATAAATTTTTCGCCAAATTACTATGGTCCTTACAAGGTGTTGTAAAATATTGGTACTATGGCATACAAATTGGAGCTTCCGACATCTTCCCGAGTGCACCATGTTTTCCATGTTTCATGCTTAAAGAACGTTATAGGTGACAAAATCCCAGTTCAAACAATATTTCCAGAAGTTGATGAGGAAGGAAAAATCATATTGGAACCTGAATTAGTCATAGAAACAAGAACTCGATAGCTACGCAATCGATCAATTTCAGAGTATCTCATCAAGTGGAAGAACTTACCAGCTGAATATTCCAGATGGGAGGATGGGAATTTTATACAGAAGAATCTATAACTACTCAAGCATTGAGGACAACACTTTTTTGAAGGAGAGGGGCATGTTAGATTCCTATAATACTAGTGTAGCCCCTTATTTTTATTGTTAGTATAACCCCCTTGTTGTTATTCTTGTGCCCTTACATTATTATTATTATGTAGGCTCTGATTATATTGGGACCCCTTAGACTCCTATATATAGAAAGTAGGCTTTTGTCATTTGAATCATGCAATAATTATTCATTTATTTAATGTAAATGAGGTTTCCCCCTCAAAGAGGATGATTTCTAAGTCGTTGATCTATCCTTTCTTATATTTTGTGAGCTCGTTGCATAACATTTCGACAAACCACACAATATTTTCCTGGATATGCAATCCTTAACACTAGTGCATTAATGAGAAATTTTTTTAACTGCTCAAAGCTTGTTGAAAATTAAACTGTCCACTCTAATTGATTCCCCTTCTTCTACAAGGAAGTTATTGGGTGGCCTATCTTGGAGAAGTTTTTGATTAACCTTCTGTAGTAGCCTGCCAAGCCCATGAATGATCTAATCTCATTCACATTTTTTGGTGTTGACCACTCCATTATGTTCTTGATATTTTCTGGATCAATTTCTATCCCCTCCTTGGAGACGATGTGTCCCAAATAATGTATGTTTGATTGGAAGAAATCACACCTACTGAGTTTTTCATAAATATTTTGTTTCCTGAACAACTATAACACTGCAACTATATGCTTTCCATGTTCTTATTCAGTCCTTTAATAAACCATAATAATAAAACCGCAAATTTGTCCAAGTAAGGATGCACCACATTGTTCATTAAACACATGAATTTGGCATGGGAATTCATAAGCCCAAAGTGTATCACTACAAATTCATAATGCCCATACCTCATTCAAAATCTTGTCTTGTGGATATCTTCCTCCTTGATTTGCACTTGATGATACCCTCACCTTAAATCGATCTTAGAAAATATAGATGCTCCGCTTAATTGATCGAGCATGTCATCGATCCTTGGCAAAGGGGTACCTGTTCTTGATGGTCGCCTTGTTTAGTTGTATGTAGTTGATGCACAACCTGAGTGTGCAAACATTTTTCTTCACAAATACCACTAGTGCTCCCCATGAAGAGACACTTGGCCTTATGTATCCCTTATCAAGTATGTCTTTGAGCTATAGATTCAACTCAACCAACCTTATAGTGCTCATTCGATGGTGCCTTTGATGTTGGAGTTTTTCCTAGTATCAATTCTATGGAGAAATCCACCTCTCTATGAGGAGGTAATATATGAATCTCTTCAGGGAAGACATCTTGGAACTACTTCAGGACAAGATATCTGGTTAACATGTCATTGTCATTACTCTTAGTGCCGATGTTGGCTTCAATGCTACTAGAAATTTGCACAAAAAATAAGATGCATCCTTTCCTGTTGCTTCTCTTGGATTGCATGGCTGAAATTAGCCTCACAGACACAATATTCCTCTTTCCTTGCAATACCCTTCTTTCTCTATTCTCATATAAGCACTCAATTTAATTTTTCAAAACAATCCACCTTGGTGTGGTGCTTTTACCACCAATCCATGCCCAACAATATTCCATATGATCCTAGTGGCAGCACATTGAGGTCTGCTACAATGGGCATTCCATTTAATTCTAGTGGGAAGGCCCTCACCCAATACTCAAACCTTCTTCATTATTCCCATGGCTAATTGAACTAGACAAGATTACTCATGTGGTTCTTGGTTCAATTGGAATTTTTCCACAAGAATTGGACTTACATATCTATAATTAGAACCTAGGTGAATAAAAATAAAAATAATTTAATTGCAAACCTTACCTTACATCTCAATTACAGAACCATGATGGTCTTCCTACTAGCTTTCCAAGTTTGCATATATCTTGGGCATATCACGTGCCACATCTCCCATAATCAACACTTCCTATGTGTTGTACAATTTTGGGACAACGTGCTTGCACTATGGGCAATATTGTCTCCAATTATTTCCCCCACATGTCCAACACTTATATGTACCCTTCTCGTAACTCTTAACTCCTTGAGTAAAATGTTATTTTCCAACAATACTGAGCCTTCATCGATTCTCTTGAGTAGCATGGGATATATGCGATTCATTAATCACTTTATACCTTTTCCCTTTGATCTTGGCACTTCTTTTAGATTTCCAATCGGGGTTTAAACTCAGGTCCACACTTGGACTGCTCATAACAATGTTTTAGATTTCATATTGCATCCTCCAGTGTTTTGGTCTCATCGAACTCAATTATATCCTTGAAGGATGATGGTAGTCCACTGACATATATTTGAATCTTTGGTTTTTTCCTTTTTAAGGTAAGGTACATACCTTAACAACTCTATACATTTAGTGGTATATTCATCCTCTTTCATATGGCCCAATTTAAGTTCATAGAATTCCTTTGACTTGTTGTCGAAGTATCTCTACGATAGATACGTATTCCTGAAATAATCCTCGAGCTCCCTCCAATATAACTCCTCTTCTCTTATGCCCCTTGCATTATCTATATCTTCCCACCGTATGTCTACTTTTCCCTTCAAACTATGGCAACTTCATTTTCTTTCATGTTCTTAGAATAGTTGTGAATTAAAGAATTTTTCATTCCAAAAACAAACTACCAACTCTGATTTCTTCATTTATCCATCAAATATGGATGGTTTTTCTATTTTAAATTCCTCTTCCATATGTTCCCTTTATCTATTTATCGATGATGATGATGATGCCTCTTGGTAGTAGAACTATAATGTCTACCGAGAATGATGACCATAAGTGCAGTTCTTTTCTGCGGGTATTCAATGGTGCATTTACTCTCATGATGTCTTCAATTTTCCATTTGTGCCTCTTTTTGGAATTTCTCTGTCTACCCCTTTTGTTCTCTCTTTTTGGTTCCAAGGGTTACAGCTCTATTACTAGTCCCCAACTCATACTTCCTTTGTCTTTGTAAGTCGGAAAGGCTTTGCGGTGTGCATTTACCTCATCTTACCTTTCACGAGCCCTTAGCAACCTTTCATTATCGACCTCACAACTCCTAATATCAACCCTTAGGCTCCTCAAGGTATCCATTAAAGTCGGGGAGAGTACGGCCCTCCCTCTTGGTCAACTAATATTCCTTCTTCAATTATCCTTGCTTATTCATACCCATGTTGTGATTGGCTAGAGAAATGTTGCACCATTCCTACCCTCACCCATTTTAATCCTTTCGCGTCTTCTCATCCTATGTGTTGTCACACATACATAAGCTTTATATTTAAACACAATTCAATACATAATAGATGTCATCACCTTGGCTTGTTGTTTGAAATTGTTGAAATTGGCAACAAGAAGCGATGAAAATGACATCCAAAAATAGCACCCAGAAAATGGCACCGGAAAATGGTAGCATAGGGGCTTGATTTAATTTTCACTTAATTTAAATTGGAAGAGAAATTGTAATTTCATCTCATGACAACTTTTATTAGTTAACCGAGTTAGGAATACTTAGTTAGCTTAGGAAATTTGAGTCAGAGGTCAAAGAAGAGGCATGTAGAGTGTCTTCTACTTTTTAGGAGCCCTCAATTGAATTATTTGTGAGTTGTAATTAGTTAACTCAATAAATTGAGTTCAAATCATTTTAGCTAGTTCCAACTGAGAGACGAGCTAGTGAGAGTTCCAATGAATTAAATATGACTTAATTCACAAGTAGTGATTAACCAGTTAACTGATAATTCACTATAAATAGTTGTTGTCTGTCAGTTCTAAGGAAGTCATAGTTGAGACTGAGGTTAAATGGAAGATAACTATAAATTTTACTATAAGAAAATTGTACATATAGTGCATGAGGTCATCGAGAAGGCTTGAAGGTATTGCACAATCATTATTTGGGATTTATTAATCTAATAGGGCTCAATTAGTCAAGAGTGCGTAATGAAAGGAAGGTCGGGCCTAGGTAAGAAATAGATTAAATATTGGACCAAACTTGCTTAGATCACAAGCTATATTTGAGAAGGATCGTAGTGAGACAAAGAACAAAGTGCAAAAAGGTTTCTGAAGGAGGGAAATAACATTGTATTGTTTCATAAGCTTGAATTTACGCAATATAAAAATAGTGGGGTTTGATCAATTTATTTCCCCGTATACATCTTATGTTGACTCCATTGATAATTTCTTTCTCTTACTTGTTATGTGATTGTGAAATAGAATTTGGTTTCCATAAATTTGTAGAAGGATTCCAAATTTTGTTTTAGTACATGACAAGATCAGATTCAATCTGTTTGGATAATTTCTACATGGTATCAGAGCAGGAATCACAATAGAAGAGAAGAACCAAAGTTTTTTTTGAATAGGTTCAAATTTTCAGATTTATTCTTCAGGAGCCAACAACATATCAACATGTCTTTCAATGGCTTGAGACTCGAATATGCACTTGAGGGAAATTCAAATTACATAGCATGGAAGGACAAGATGGAGGTAGTGCCAGAGGAAAATAGACTAAAGGAATTCATAGAAAATGATATTCTTGAGCCCGCAGCAGCAAATGCTCAACTTATTGATGCATGGAAGAAGAAAGTAGCAAAGGCGATAATGATCTTGTTAGAAGGAGTTCGAGATCATATTTTCTCAAGTATCCATGGGAAGGAAAATCCACATGTGCTATGTGGAAGGCTCTCATTGCATCTATTTCAGAATAACAACGACCAAAAGAATTTGGCGCTGAAAAACAAGCTCAGAAAGATCAAGATGGAGGAGGGCGAGACGATACCAAATTACTTGACGAAGTTCACTCAATGTCAAGATGAGCTTGGAAGTGTTGGTGCGACTGTATGCCTGGATAATTTGGTGGGTCAAGATCTTCTAGGCCTTCCCAAGAGCTGGCATAGTTACCAGGACTCTGTGAATGGGAGGGAGAAGCTACCAGACTGAGAGCGTTTATGGTCCGACTTGGTAATAGAAGAGATAAGGTAGAGCACCAGAGACGGGACCTCTGACATAAACAAAGAAGAATATTTTGCATTGGTCGGAAAAGGAAAGAAAACCAAGGGAAATAAGTCCCAAGGCGAAGAGGGCAAGGGAGACTTGTCCAAGGTCAAGTGTTTTCACTGTCACGAGCACAAGCACTATGCCTTGAAGTGTCCACATAAGGCAAGTAAGAAGGAGCCTACAATTAAAACAGTGGGTGAAGCACTAACTTTAGAGTTCGATCTTGATTTTACTCTAATTGCATGCATGTCCAACATTATAATGGGATGGATGTGGTATCTAGACAACATTGTCTCGTTCCATATGATGGGGAATAGAGATTTCTTAAATTACTTGGAGGAGAAGGACCTCCAATAGAACATAGAGTTTGGAGATGACAAGAGCTATAGCATGACCAGCATAGGTACAATTACCTTTCAGAGGGAGTCTGGCTCCCCTCTTAGATTGATAAATGTTTTTTATGTCCTAGGACTAATGAAGAATCTTGTCTCCATAACAGTATTGGAAGACTATGGTTATGATTTCATATTTAGAAAAGGAAAGGTGTTCCTTAGACGCATCGCCATAGGATGGGTGAAACAGATCGATGTACGAGTCAAGAACCTGTATGATCTCAAGGTCGAAGATGCATGCAAATATTTGAGGAGGAAAGTATCGGTTAGTGACTTGGTGGTTGAGAGGGAGCCTAAATTACCTCTCAACTTGCAGTCTCAGAAGAAGTATTAGAAGGTTGCGGAGTAGCCACAATTCCTACTAGCTTTCCAAGTTTGCATATATCTTGGGCATATCACGTGCCACATCTCCCATAATCAACACTTCCTATGTGTTGTACAATTTTGGGACAACGTGCTTGCACTATGGGCAATATTGTCTCCAATTATTTCCCCCACATGTCCAACACTTATATGTACCCTTCTCGTAACTCTTAACTCCTTGAGTAAAATGGTATTTTCCAACAATACTGAGCCTTCATCGATTCTCTTGAGTAGCATGGGATATATGCGATTCATTAATCACTTTATACCTTTTCATCTTGGCACTTCTTTTAGATTTCCAATCGGGGTTTAAACTCAGGTCCACACTTGGACTGCTCATAACAATGTTTTAGATTTCATATTGCATCCTCCAGTGTTTTGGTCTCATCGAACTCAATTATATCCTTGAAGGATGATGGTAGTCCACTGACATATATTTGAATCTTTGGTTTTTTCCTTTTTAAGGTAAGGTACATACCTTAACAACTCTATACATTTAGTGGTATATTCATCCTCTTTCATATGGCCCAATTTAAGTTCATAGAATTCCTTTGACTTGTTGTCGAAGTATCTCTCTGATAGATACGTGTTCCTGAAATAATCCTCGAGCTCCCTCCAATATAACTCCTCTTCTCTTATGCCCCTTGCATTATCTATATCTTCCCACCGTATGTCTACTTTTCCCTTCAAACTATAGGCAACTACATTTTCTTTCATGTTCTTAGAATAGTTGTGAATTCTGAAGAATTTTTTCATTCCAAGAAACCAAACTACCAACTCTTTCGATTTCTTCATTTATCCATCAAATATGGATGGTTTTTCTATTTTAAATTCCTCTTCCATATAGTCCCTTTATCTATTTATCTGATGATGATGATGATGCCTCTTGGTAGTAGAACTATAATGTCTACCAGAATGATGACCATAAGTGCCAGTTCTTTTCTCTGGAGTATTCAATGGTGCATTTACTCTCATGATGTCTTCAATTTTCCATTTGTGCCTCTTTTTGGAATTTCTACCATCTACCCCTTTTGTTCTCTCTTTTGGTTCCAAAGGGTTCTGCTTGACTCTATTACTAGTCCCCAACTCATACTTCCTTTGTCTTTGTAAGTCAGAAAGGCTTTGCAGTATGACTGCATTTACCTCATCTTACCTTTCCTGAGCCCTTAGCAACCTTTCATTATCGACCTCACAACTCCTAATATCAACCCTTAGGCTCCTCAAGGTATCCATTAAGTCAGGAGAGTCTGGCCCTCCCTCTTGGTCAACTAATATTCCTTCTTCAATTATCCTTGCTTATTCATACCCATGTTGTGATTGGCTAGAGAAATGTTGCACCATTCCTACCCTCACCCATTTAATCCTTAGCGTCTTCTCATCCTATGTGTTGTCACACATACATAACTGTTATATTTAAACACAATTCCAATACATAATAGATGTCATCACCTTGGCTTGTTGTTTGAAATTGTTGAAATTGGCAACAAGAAGCAGTGAAAATGACATCCAAAAATAGCACCCAGAAAATGGCACCCAGAAATGGTAGCATAGGGGGCTTCTGATTTAATTTTCCCTTAATTAAATTGGAAGAGAAATTGTAATTTCATCTCATGACAACTTTTATTAGTTAACTAAGTCAGAATGACTGAGTTAGCTTAGTAAATTTGAGATAGAGGTCAAAGAGGAGGTATGTGGAGTTCTACCAAGATTTTAGGGGGTCCAATTACAATTATTTGTGAGTTGTAATGGGTTAAATAAATTAATTGAGTTAAGATCAGTTTAACTAGTTCTAACTAGGAGATGAGCTAGTGAGAGGTCTAGTGAATTAAATCTGATTTAATTCACAAGTAGTGGTCAATTAGTTAAATGATAATTAACTATAAATAGTTATTTCATTTCAGTTCTAAGGAAGGCCCAATTGAGTTTGAGGTTAAAGGGAAGATAACTATCAGTTGTATTATTAGAAAATTGTACAGGTCATGCATGAGGTCATCGAGAAGGATTGAAGGTATTTCACAATCATTATTTGGGATTTTATTAACTAATAGGGGCTCAATTAGCCTAAGAGTGCGTAATGAAGGAAGGTCGGGCCTAGGCAAGAAAAAGGTTAAATATTGGACCAAACTTGCTTAGATCACAAGCTATATTTGAGAAGGATCAGAGTGAGACAGTGAACAAAGTGCAAAGGTTTCTTAGTGAGGGAAATAACATTGTATTGTTTCATAAGCTTGAATTTACGCAATATAAAAATAGTGGGGTTTTGATCAATTTATTTCCCCAGATACATCTTATGTTGGACGATTGATATTTCTTTCTCTGACTTGTTATGTGATTGTGTGATCGTATTTTGTTTCCGTAAGTTGTAGGAAGGATTCAATATTTTGTTTTATAAAATTAAAATATTATATTGAATACCATTTGATAATTTCTACATGGTATAAGAGCGCCAGGAATCACAATAGAAGATAAGAACAAAGTTTTTTCTAAATAGGTTCCAATTTGCAAATTTAATCTCTGGGACCCACCAACAGATCAAGATGTCTTTCAATGGATTGAAACTCGAATATTCCCTTGAGAGAAATTATAATTACATAGCATGGAAGGACAAGATGAAGGCAGTACTATGAGACCAACAAACTAAAGAATTCACAGCCAATGATACTGAGCCCTATAATAAGATGCTAACTTCTTGTTCCATGGAAGAAGACAGAAGAAGGTATCGAAGGCGAGGAGGATTGTTAGAAGGAGTTTGAGATCTGTCTCAGTGTCTCACTGTCTCAGTAGGAAAATCCACCCCTGGAAGGCAGCAACCAGTCTTCGAATAACAACGACCAAAGGAATTTGGCGCTGAAAGACATGCTTAGAAAGATCAAGATTGAGGAGGGTGAGACGATACCAAAATACTTGACCAAGTTCACTCAATCTCGAGATGAGCTTTGAATCATTGGTGTGATAGTATCCCATGATTATTTGGTGAGCCTAGCTCTTCTAGGCCTTCCCCAGAGCGCTGCTAGTTACGAGGTATGCGACGGAATGGGAGGAAGTAGCACACGGACGGCGTTTATGGTCCGACTTGGTAATAGAAGAGATAAGGTAGAGCACCAGAGACGGGACCTCTGACATAAACAAAGAAGAATATTTTGCATTGGTCGGAAAAGGAAAGAAAACCAAGGGAAATAAGTCCCAAGGCGAAGAGGGCAAGGGAGACTTGTCCAAGGTCAAGTGTTTTCACTGTCACGAGCACAAGCACTATGCCTTGAAGTGTCCACATAAGGCAAGTAAGAAGGAGCCTACAATTAAAACAGTGGGTGAAGCACTAACTTTAGAGTTCGATCTTGATTTTACTCTAATTGCATGCATGTCCAACATTATAATGGGATGGATGTGGTATCTAGACAACATTGTCTCGTTCCATATGATGGGGAATAGAGATTTCTTAAATTACTTGGAGGAGAAGGACCTCCAATAGAACATAGAGTTTGGAGATGACAAGAGCTATAGCATGACCAGCATAGGTACAATTACCTTTCAGAGGGAGTCTGGCTCCCCTCTTAGATTGATAAATGTTTTTTATGTCCTAGGACTAATGAAGAATCTTGTCTCCATAACAGTATTGGAAGACTATGGTTATGATTTCATATTTAGAAAAGGAAAGGTGTTCCTTAGACGCATCGCCATAGGATGGGTGAAACAGATCGATGTACGAGTCAAGAACCTGTATGATCTCAAGGTCGAAGATGCATGCAAATATTTGAGGAGGAAAGTATCGGTTAGTGACTTGGTGGTTGAGAGGGAGCCTAAATTACCTCTCAACTTGCAGTCTCAGAAGAAGTATCAGAAGGTTGCGGAGTAGCCACAATTCCTACTAGCTTTCCAAGTTTGCATATATCTTGGGCATATCACGTGCCACATCTCCCATAATCAACACTTCCTATGTGTTGTACAATTTTGGGACAACGTGCTTGCACTATGGGCAATATTGTCTCCAATTATTTCCCCCACATGTCCAACACTTATATGTACCCTTCTCGTAACTCTTAACTCCTTGAGTAAAATGGTATTTTCCAACAATACTGAGCCTTCATCGATTCTCTTGAGTAGCATGGGATATATGCGATTCATTAATCACTTTATACCTTTTCATCTTGGCACTTCTTTTAGATTTCCAATCGGGGTTTAAACTCAGGTCCACACTTGGACTGCTCATAACAATGTTTTAGATTTCATATTGCATCCTCCAGTGTTTTGGTCTCATCGAACTCAATTATATCCTTGAAGGATGATGGTAGTCCACTGACATATATTTGAATCTTTGGTTTTTTCCTTTTTAAGGTAAGGTACATACCTTAACAACTCTATACATTTAGTGGTATATTCATCCTCTTTCATATGGCCCAATTTAAGTTCATAGAATTCCTTTGACTTGTTGTCGAAGTATCTCTCTGATAGATACGTGTTCCTGAAATAATCCTCGAGCTCCCTCCAATATAACTCCTCTTCTCTTATGCCCCTTGCATTATCTATATCTTCCCACCGTATGTCTACTTTTCCCTTCAAACTATAGGCAACTACATTTTCTTTCATGTTCTTAGAATAGTTGTGAATTCTGAAGAATTTTTTCATTCCAAGAAACCAAACTACCAACTCTTTCGATTTCTTCATTTATCCATCAAATATGGATGGTTTTTCTATTTTAAATTCCTCTTCCATATAGTCCCTTTATCTATTTATCTGATGATGATGATGATGCCTCTTGGTAGTAGAACTATAATGTCTACCAGAATGATGACCATAAGTGCCAGTTCTTTTCTCTGGAGTATTCAATGGTGCATTTACTCTCATGATGTCTTCAATTTTCCATTTGTGCCTCTTTTTGGAATTTCTACCATCTACCCCTTTTGTTCTCTCTTTTGGTTCCAAAGGGTTCTGCTTGACTCTATTACTAGTCCCCAACTCATACTTCCTTTGTCTTTGTAAGTCAGAAAGGCTTTGCAGTATGACTGCATTTACCTCATCTTACCTTTCCTGAGCCCTTAGCAACCTTTCATTATCGACCTCACAACTCCTAATATCAACCCTTAGGCTCCTCAAGGTATCCATTAAGTCAGGAGAGTCTGGCCCTCCCTCTTGGTCAACTAATATTCCTTCTTCAATTATCCTTGCTTATTCATACCCATGTTGTGATTGGCTAGAGAAATGTTGCACCATTCCTACCCTCACCCATTTAATCCTTAGCGTCTTCTCATCCTATGTGTTGTCACACATACATAACTGTTATATTTAAACACAATTCCAATACATAATAGATGTCATCACCTTGGCTTGTTGTTTGAAATTGTTGAAATTGGCAACAAGAAGCAGTGAAAATGACATCCAAAAATAGCACCCAGAAAATGGCACCCAGAAATGGTAGCATAGGGGGCTTCTGATTTAATTTTCCCTTAATTAAATTGGAAGAGAAATTGTAATTTCATCTCATGACAACTTTTATTAGTTAACTAAGTCAGAATGACTGAGTTAGCTTAGTAAATTTGAGATAGAGGTCAAAGAGGAGGTATGTGGAGTTCTACCAAGATTTTAGGGGGTCCAATTACAATTATTTGTGAGTTGTAATGGGTTAAATAAATTAATTGAGTTAAGATCAGTTTAACTAGTTCTAACTAGGAGATGAGCTAGTGAGAGGTCTAGTGAATTAAATCTGATTTAATTCACAAGTAGTGGTCAATTAGTTAAATGATAATTAACTATAAATAGTTATTTCATTTCAGTTCTAAGGAAGGCCCAATTGAGTTTGAGGTTAAAGGGAAGATAACTATCAGTTGTATTATTAGAAAATTGTACAGGTCATGCATGAGGTCATCGAGAAGGATTGAAGGTATTTCACAATCATTATTTGGGATTTTATTAACTAATAGGGGCTCAATTAGCCTAAGAGTGCGTAATGAAGGAAGGTCGGGCCTAG